>JACCGJ010002257.1:0-35327 GCA_013407085.1 Atriophallophorus winterbourni
TTATTATCATTTGCAGCAGCTGAACTTTCGTGTTCAAAGATCTCCGAAGATTTAGCGTTTATCTGACTGGTATTAACGTCAGTGGTTTCCGATTTATCGAAAAATATACTGGCAAACTGTGAATGTTGAACGGTTACCAGAGTCTCTATCGATGACTTCAACGTTTGCATGATAAGCTCTAAGCTTAGCATCCCACCATCCAGGTTGCTTTGCGAATCACTTCTTCGAGCAGCAAAATCTGCGTTTGGCTTAGCTCGATAACTTTTGCACACGTAGCATACACCAGGCATGTTTTCATCATTCATGATCGATAACGCCTCCGGGGTCAATGATTTGTCACATTTTGCGTGACATGTGTGGGAACAGTTTCGATACATCACAGATTTGACCTTACCACTGACTTTGGTCATCCATAAGCGCCTTGAGTGCTTTGACCAAGAATCACTTTGTGATTCTGTGTCAGAACATCGTGGTTCGTTGTACGAACCCTATATAACAGTGGCATACAAGCATAACTTTTTTTAAATTATTAAATGTTTTTTCTTGGATTTCCAAGGCATGCTAAGCATGATCAATAATTATCAATGTTGTTTTTATATATAAGGCATAAAAAATGGACAATAATTAATAAATTTTCCAGGTCATACGTGATAGGAATTCTTCGTTCGTTAAAATGGTAAAGGTAAATGATAATCAATCAGTTTTACAGAAATTCAATATATGAGCAGTTATTGTATGAATGGAAAATCGGGATGGGAGAAAATGACACGAAGAATATTGAAGAACGATGGACCTGATCATCGAAGATGTGGGAAATCTCGAAGAGTCAGAATCTTCAAAAATGTTCAGTTGGAACACATTGTCATTGTCGAAATATATGTTTTGAATGGAGGATGTCTTTTTGTAGGTGTTCGTAAAAGATTCGGTGTCTCAGTGTGGCCTCGTCTGTGAGCGGGAATACTTCACATGGATGTAAAGAGGTAATCTGGAAGATAAATACTAATGGACCAAGTGAATGTTCATTATGAAAGTTGAAAAACTGATACCACTGTTAATATCCAGTAATGTCATGATTGTATAGTTCATCTAATGAGACATCTAGGTTGAGAAGTTTCATTACTTTTTAAACTGTGAGGAATGAATTCAGATGTGATTTAAAATCACATAGTGGGGCACAAAGTCCTATGTTTTTCGGAAGAATATTCCAGAGTTTAGAGTAATTATTTAGGTAGAAGTTACTCCTTACTTTCGTGCAGAATCTAGGTGATTCCACTCGGTTATCTTTATTTTTTAAATTATATCTAGAATTATATCCTAAATTATATCTAAATTATATCGGAAGCGAATAAACGAATTTATATCTATATTATCAGAAGATATTATTCTGAAAACAGTTTTAGGTTGTTTAATTCTACGGAACCATAGTGGTTCTAACTTGACCTGCTTACATTTTTTCTATATGATTGATTAGAGCTATATCCGGTGATTGATTTGGTAAAAGTACGTTGCACTTTTTCAAAACGATGCTATCGGTTTTGTTTATACTGCTATATATTACATTACAGTAATCAAAGAGGGGTATAGTGAGTAGTTTATAAAGTTCTAATTTACAGTGTGGGAGAGTAAAGAACTTATGAATCATATTTACACTCAGCTTTGCCTTTGAGATCACGTGATGTATATGCTCGTTGAATGTGAGTGACGCTGAATATTTGAACCCAAGATCACGTGTGCAATCGATTATTTGAATGGGATTACTATTAAGAAGAATTGAGTTATCAGGAATTGTACATCTTAACGTCATAAACTTAGATTTTTCTACAGAAGATGAGAGGCCATTAATTTTACCCCATTTGGATAATGCATGCAAATCTTTGTTTAATCTGGCAATGTAAGTTTGTGTTTCAGAAGATCAGAAAGAAATGACGACTTACATGTCGTCTGCGAACAAGAATAGTTTACTATGAGAGACGACTGTATGTACATCATTTATGTATAGGAGAAAAGTAATGGACGTAAAACACTGCCTTGTATCACGCCACTTGGAATCGGCAAGGTGCGCGATCTGTGACCATTAACCTCAACACAGTATGTACAATCTGTAAGAAAAAAGTGAGCCAAGAATGAAGATTGCAACCTATACCAAATGAACGTAGCTTAGATAGTAATAAGTTATCCGGTACTGTTTCGAAAGCTTTATTTATATCAAGGAAGACAACTATCGCTGATAAGCCATTTTTAATTAAACTTGTGATGCAGTCTAAGTATTCTAGCTGGCAAGTAATGCAGGATCTTTTGTTAAGGAACCCGTGCTGTGCCTTAGAAAAGTAACTAGGTGTCAGGTATTCTAGTATATCTTTCTTAACAATTTTTTAAATAATCTTGATAACGGAGCTGTATGGTTTATCGGCAGTGTGCTATTTGATGAGCACCCATCAATCACCATCAATGGTAAAGCAGTCAAAGACGTCACGCAATTCGTCTACCTCGGCAGCATTGTTTAATTAAGTGGTGGCACGGACGAAGACATAGTCGCCAGATTCGGCAAAGCAAGATGCGCGTTCATAGCTTTGAAACCCATTTGGGAGTCGAAGGTTCTATCAAAACGCACGAAACTCAGTATTTTCAGAAACAACGTCAAATCCGTGCTACTCTATGGATCAGAAACCTGGCGAGTGACAGCAAAGTCTTCTGGCCACTTTCAATCATTCCACAATAATTGCCTTCGTCGAATTATTGGGGTAAAATGGCCAGAAAAGATAAGGAATCAAGACCTATGGCAGATTGCTGCTGAGGACCCGATCGCCCAGCAGATCTCTTAGAGAGACTTCAACGTAATTTCACCAAAATAACTTTGGGTTATTCTAACCCTTTGCCTTATCATGAAAGGTGTAATTTGCTGAGTGTCGAACCACTATGGCTAAGCAGAATTCGTCTGAATCTGCTTCTTTTCTTCAGAATCATTACTCAACAGCGAGTTAAGCTTCAGTCTGGCATGCGCTTTCGCGATTATATTCAATATGATCTGCGTAATCGAACAAGGCTATTGAATATCCCTTTGTCTCGCGCTAAAGTTAGACGTAACTTCTTCTTAATTAGATATGCACAACTTTGGAATTCTCTTCCTCTTCATTTCCGTATATGCACATCGACAGGAAAATTTAAAACGCTTGTAGAAACTCTTTCCGTTCACTCACTATCCCAAATCCTTAAGATAAACTCTTCTCTAGATATTCTATACTCTCATGGGATCCCAGGTTTATAATTCCACATCTTTCTCTACATATTAGTATATCATTATGTCTTATGGTATTCTCTGGATAACTGGCCATTCAAGTGTCACGTTACCGGACCCTTAGATATCTTGTTACACATCTTCATCGTAACCGTGCGTTTTATAATCATTTTTACCATATAACCATATCCTTAACCGTTATATGCTTATATATCTGCATATATTAGTATATCATGAGGTCAGATAATATTCTCTGGATAACTAGCCATTCAAGTGTCAGGTTACCGGACCCTAGAAATGCTTTTAGACAAATTACTCTCAACATTGCCTTCGATAACATTTTCTATACACCATTATGTATATAACTCTCTTTTATTACTCACGAGGCCTAGAAATGTCTCATTTTTTATCTTAACGTGCAAAACATTAAAAATCTACAAAAAAATGAAAAAACGTAAAAAAACTAAAAAAACATGATGTTTTTTTAAATGTACATTCTTATTTCTTAAATGATGTACTATTTTACTTTGATGACCTCTCACCGTGCTGGTGAAGAGAAAATCTTTCATTATATTCCAGTGTCTTCGAGTAATGAACCATCACTGTAATTGGCTCGAAATCTATCCGCCCGAGATTTGTTCCGTATGCGATTCATTCTCCTGCAGATAACGAGAATCCGGCTGGTGAACACATTTTGGTTCGATTGGTCGACAATCCTTCAAGAGTATTGGAGCACAGCACCCTATTGCCTCCTCCCTGCTATTAGCCACACCCTCCCTCACCCCCCACAATTTCTTAGATTATCTTATTCCGATGGATTTATGTTCCCTTTTCAATCTTCTTATTCAAACTTTCCGTAAAAACATGAATTTATTCATATATAATTTATTTATCAATTTTTTCATGACAACTTCATTACAATTCGCACCACTTTTTCCATAATTACCTTTCATTTCTGTTCTCCATTTGTTTCTTGCATCCTTGCCATTCGTAAATCTTGACATAATTTAAATGAAATTTTATTTCTATTAGACATTGATAATTTTTTCTTACCTACTGTATATTAATTTCCCTTATTAAACGGAAAAAATGTTTAAAAATCCCGCTCACTTCGGTCACTTGCACTGTACTATTTTCTTTTGCTGTTTAAATTTGATAAACTGATCATGTATTGCATGCCTTGGATATCCAAGAATATATTATTATTATTATTATTATATTATTATTATTTATTATTATTATTAAGAAAGTTGGAGATGGGGTGGGCCACACCGTGCGGAACCTTATGATGCACACGCGTATGCTCTGCGTAGGGAACCCATCGGGAAGAGACGGGTTAGGACGCGTGAGGCTATCTGGAAAGCGCTCGTGCGAAGAGGACCGGCAAGTGTTGACGTTACTGGAACGATATCAAACGGGCTGATATGAACAGACAAATTGAAGACAAGTGCCGAAGGGCCATATGTTCCTCCAGGAACTCAAGGGAGTAAGTCAAGTAAGTCAAGTTAGTAACTAAGTGTTTCGAGCGAAATTCGTATTTAGGTATAACAACTGAGTGTTTCCATTCTGTCGGGAAGGTGTCAGATTCGATAGATGCGTCGGATAGGTTGAGCAAGTAAAGTTGAAAGTCTTTCCCACCCATTTTGCATATTGCTAGAGGTATGCCTGCAGTGTCAGGTTTAAGACTGACAGTTTATTGCTGACATAAGTATTTAATGTATTAAGCGAAAGAAGATGACTGGTTGTGTAAACGTAGTTTAAATTGTTGTAGGTAGAGTTAAAGTACAGAAAGAATTCTTCACAGATAGCATTAGGTGATCTAATAATTGTTTCAACTGCGGATGAATTACAATATTCGATAATAAAATCTATGTTGCTGGGTGAGTTGGATGTTCTTAACTTAAAAAGTTTACTTAATGATTTTAGCTTATCCTGACTTATAAGAGCTTTGATTTCGTCGGCTCTAAGCGTGTTATCTAAAGCATATATGTGACTTCTTGATAGTTTATAAGAACAAAGAAAAGCGAAAATGTCATGTGCGCCTAGAGTGTCAGCTATGGGGAACATGCGGAGGCTTCACCAATTGATTAATGTCTGTAGCCCTAAGCCGCAAGGCCTGAGTGAAACCATCTTCGAGGTTGATGGCTCGCGCACAACTGGCAATCGCAGGCGTAAGAAAGATAGAGAGAACATTTAACTCAGCAGTTTAATAAGCACCGTCCATCAGACACCACCGACATCCCTCAATATCCATCGTTCAGTGTCGAATAAATACGGAGAGAGATCCAATTACAAAAGCGACACAAGGCGACGGGCCCCGACGAGCTTCACACGGTATTTTGCACGGAAAGTGGCGAGACACTCGTAGCAGAAATGCGCAAGCTGTTATGAAAGTTTGAGATAGATGAAAAGGTGACTGCCTTCTCGGGTGAATGGCTGATAATACCAGTCCACAAAGCAGTACGGAAAGAATGTTGCAACTATCGGGAAGTTTTGCTTATTCAAGTGGTAGGTAAGATAATGTTCGCCATCATCCTTCGCAGACTTACCCCGATCGAGAGGGCAAATCTCTCCAAGTACAAGCTGGCTTTCGAACAGGGCGCGGATGTGTAGACCAGGCATTATTTCTGCGTCAGTTTATAGAACACCATCACTGTATCAGCGACCTACCATTGTGGTGTTTCTGGATATAAGAGCTGCGTTTGACTCGGTTGACAGATACTACTCAATTCGTAATGGAATCCCATCGAAATACGTCGCTATCCTAAAGGAGTTATAAGCTTACTCGATAGGGAGGGTAAGGGCGTATAATAGTCTTTCAATGCTATTCAACACTACTACGGGTGTAAAACAAGGCCGTCCAGTCTTCCCGTTCTTGTTCAACTTTGCCATTGAGGACGTCCTCCGGAGTTCTTTTAGTGGTTTCTCCACGGGTGTCGTTGAGCTCAATTCTTAGCGGCTTGCTGCGAACTGCAGCGTATCCACCAGAATTGTGGACACGTGGAATGCCCTTGCAGGGGCAGTCTTTGCTCTTATTTCGAAAGAACAGTTCAAACATGCGCTTAGAAAATGCTTGCCGGTTTTTTTGGAAAAGCAATCCATCGTTAAATGAAACCCGTTCATCTGAATGGCGATCGTGTGATTAGCTAGACTATGTCAGTCGACGGAATGTAATGCGGCTTACACGGTTCAACCCACTGTAGTCTACACAGAAGAAAAAGACTGACCTTGACCAGCTAATAATGTGTGCCGAATATTAAGGTCTCCCTTCATTTCAATATAATTTCAAATGGATCCTTTGATATTTTGATTTAATATGATCGTTTAATATCACATAGTATATCCCGAAAAAATAATTTCAAAATGTTCACTTCCTGCCTATTTTGAATGAAAATAATAAAGCTGGTTATCCTATTTTTATATCACAAGCAATATCGTTTCATTTTTTGATTAACTCTAACTGCAGTCTTCACAAAAGAAGAAGACTGACCTTGACCAGCTGATAATGTGCGCCGAATAATACGATCTCCCTTCCTTTCAATATAATTTCAACTGGATCGTTTGATATTATGCGCTAATATGATCGTGGAATGCCCTTCCGGGGACGGTCTTTGCTCTAATCACGAAAGAACAGTTCAAACATGCACTTGGAAAATGCTTGCCGGTTTTTTGGAAAAGCAACCCATAGTTAAATGAAACCCGTTCATCTGAATGACGATCGTGTTATTAGCTAGACTATGTCAGTCGACGGAATGTAATGCGGCTTACACGGGGCATCCCACTGCAGTCTACAGAGAAGAAGACTGACCTGTCTAGGCCTGGACAACCTGACAGTAAACTAGCCCACATGCAGTCTATGACTGTTTTTCACTTTACCTCAACTAGGCTAGTGATTTCATATACCACACATTGTTCACGCATATTATTGCATTGTTTCCTGAATAGCTGACCTCTCACCGTGCTGGTGAAAAGAAACCCTACCTTACCTTCCAGATATTCGGAAACAAGAACGTGTGAAAAGTACGAATTGTATACTCGATATCGAAGTGCCGGGTGCTCAACCGCATACCGTCAAAGCAAAATTGGGCGCGTGAATAGCTTTTACTCACCTTCAGCCCTGTGCAACTTGAAGTTAACTTAACGAGAATACCAGAGGAAAATATACCAACTTTGGCAGTGGTGGGCGCTCCTTTGAAGCTTTCCACAGACGGAAATTCTGGACGCTCGATTGGCTTATCCCTTGGCGGCGCGATCGTCGAGGATATCCAAATCACAATAAGAAAAAAACGCTTTGGCAGTGGTGGTTGCTTCTCTGCAGCTTTCCACCGAAAGAAATTCTGGACGCTCGATTGGCTCGTTAGCCACATACTGTCCTGTGCAAACTGAACTGAACTGAACTGAACCTTGACCTTGACCTTGACGTTGCGGAATATTACGGTCTCCCTTCCTTTCAATATAATTTCAACTGATCTTGATAGTTTGCGCTAATATGATCGTTTAATATCATAAAGTATATCACGAAAAAATAATGCTAAAATGTTCACTTCATGCCTATTGTGAATGAAAATAATAAAGCTGGTTATCCCATTTTTATATTACCTGCAATATCGGTTCATTTTTGTATAACTACGCTGCGCTCGTCGTAATTCATACATTTTTCCCGCCGCGTGCGGCTATCTTCATCCAACCAACCAGCTGTGCATCAACCACTATTTTACTGTATAATTTACCAGCTATGTCTGTGCATTATTGCATACACTTTTGTGCTCCGTCTTCCTGAGTTACCATTGCGTGTGTATGTTATCATTGTGTAGTGAAGCCTTAACTCATTGCCATAAGTTCTTTTAACAATTGTATAGTCTTCCAGCCCTCAACTGAAGATATCAAAATTTGGAGATGACAATCGTCACAAGATCATCAGCAAGCCGTACAGATTGATCTATATACCCTATTTAAATGGTTTCCAGAAAATAATCTACCATTTAATGCATCAAAATGCCACGTTCTACCGCTGCGGCATGCCTGCGCGCATACTTATGTTCTCAAGAACGAGCAGTTCCACTCGGTCAGCTGCAAAAAGACCTCGGTGTTTTGACGCGGTTCGATTTGGGATGTTCTCCTCAAACTCTCTGTGCCCCCACTATAGCTAATCAAAATGTTGGTCTGCTACGGAATTCTTTATAACTCGTTTGATATATCAATCTTCTTTCGTTTGCTGGAAACATGTTCGACCGTATCTAGAGTATTCAGTTCAAACATGCTCGCCGTAGTATCATAAAGACATTAGTCTTTTAAAATCACCCCAAAGTAGAGTCGTAAAGCTCGTCAAGGGTCTAAAATTCTTACACTAAGAGGATCGACTGCGTACCTGCAACTTATTCTCAGTGCACTGCCGTACCGTCAGCGGAGATCTCATTCTAGCCGATCAAATACTAACGGAACCGCTTCATCCTGGCAAATCAATATTGCCTTTGTCTCACTGAAATCAAAACCTTCGCTTTTGAAGCTTTAGAGCTTGGTCACGTATTCTTAAACCTGTCACGAGAGGAAAAATTGCGCACTCCGTCAACATAGGCTACTAGTAATATCCGACGTGTGAGCAGCAAATCGTTGCGCATGCGTCGAATACTCAGCAACATAAAATTGAGGCGTTGAACTCTTTCCTCATAAATAATTGATTTCAATTCTCGTACTCTGTTAATCGCCCCCCCCCGTTGCACTTTTCCAGTTGGTCACGTTCCCTCTTAGTTTGTGGAAAGGTTGCTGGTAAACTATATCCCAAAACTAGTCTCACATATGTGGGAAAAATGCGAAATATATGGGGCGTAATGGCCAAGAAAAACTAACTAATCGCCCACCAGGCACGGTTTGATATGAAAACTCTCGGCATTGGAGTCGGAAAAATTGCTCGTAACCACTGCACAGCGTGAAACCATTATGCGCCTGTGATCTACATCCACGGTCGACATCGACCGATGGAGGTCCGCGTGTATATATACAAGATAACGATTCCACTCCACTGTACAAACCCAATACGTTCTTTGAATTCTCCATAAAACTAATCCTCACATTGTCAGAACTACACTTGGTCATTACATCTGCAGCAAACACAAAGGGTTACGTAATTTATTGCGATATCGGCATTTTTACGCCAACCATGTAGTTTTACTGCGCAAAGGCTGTTTTGGACTGGGGTCCCGTCCAACAATACAACCTCAGCTATTTCACTCAAAAAGATTCTAACATCAACTTTGCCTGATGCCGCAGTGTCATCATCACTGGACAGGCATATATAGTGCGAATTGTGTTAGTTCGAGCGATTAAATGGTTGTGTATGTATGTATGAAAGCACAAGCCTGATCCAGACAAATTGCCGCACAGTCAGAAACTGCGCATGGGCTTAGCAGCTGTCACGTTGCCCAGACCTAGACAGTGCTGTGTGACCCAGCTAGTGTTATGCATGCGCGTTTCCGACAAACAACATATATCAATATCGAGACGATCAAGTGTACAGACTGAGGCTTCTTATTGTCGATACGCCTTAACCTCCTTACATCCAACGCCGCTCACATACATTCGTCCTCATAAGGAATATGCTGCTCAGATGTAAGACGGTTGGTTGAAAAAATGTATCTTTCTTCTTGAACAGCCATAAAGTAGTCGGCAAAATTGGTTCTATAATTTTTCATTGTTCTTTCGTCTTCCTCAACCGAACTTAACTGCTAAATGCTGGTGTCTTGCTTGCAGTCTCTGACTGCGCGGCACTTTGCCTGGATCAGGCTTGTGCTCTCATACCATACCTTGCTTGAAAACTACTTTTTCAGCTCTAAACTGCCGTGATCACCCTTGTATTTCCATACGAGTACTTAAAGGCAATTCTCATCTTCGCGGATATTTACTCAAATTGATTGACTACCGGTAGTGAGCTGCATACTGAAACACGCTGGAGTCTCACTACCATTTCTATTTATATTTTCTTTCTCATATCTGTCTAGGCCTGGGCAACCTGATAGTATCCGAGCACACGTGCAGCCTCTGACTATGCGGCACTTTGTCTGGATCTGGCGTGTAATTTCATACATACACACATACTCAAATAATCCATTCAGCATTGCCAACTTAATTGCTAAAAATTTTCTGGCCCCTAAGAATTCTAAATGTTAGGAATAATTTTCCTAAACGATTTTTCGAACACCAACGGCTGCTTCAAACGACCCATAGAAGAACATATGGCGGAGAAAATCTTCTGTTTTGTTTATCAGCTGCCACCCAGCCAAACGTCTATTTTTCTTTTCTAAGTTTTTCTTTTCCTTCTTATTTTATGAACAAGTTTATATGAATGTGGTATGATATGGTATGAAAGCACAAGCCTGATCCATGCAAAGTACCGTGGGCTAAGATACTCTCAAGTTGCCCAGGCTTAGACAGATATGAGAAAAGGCTAGCGCGCCCGTCCAACCTTGGCTAAACCAAAAGTGAGCCTTTTCAAGCCACTCTTCCATGTTAGTGGCTGACCACCAGCCACTTTCTTCCAGTCTGTACCAGCTTACGCATAGAGCGCTCGGCGTGGTAACCGTTCAGGTTTCATGCGCAGAACGTGCCCCAACCAGCAGAGACGACGGCGGTTAATGGCTGTCTGAAGGCTAGTGACGTTGCGTCCTAAGACGCGCGCCTGATCGCTAAGTTGCAATTGTGGTGTTTCCACCAAACGTGAGCAATCCTTCGCAAACAACGTTGGTCGAAGACCTCCAGCTTCCTAAGGTCGTCTTCTACGCGAACTGTCATTCACTCCCGCAAAGCAATACTGTCTTTACCGAGGTGGATTACATCCTTCCCTTCAAACTCAAGCTCAAATCCCGTCTCTTCCAGAGGCACTTAAGTTTAATGAATGCCAGTCTGGTCTTTGCAATTCTGGACGTGATTTCCTTCTCTATTCGAGCCCCAACAACCACCAGACATCCTAGGTAGTTGAACTGCTCAACATGATCGAGAACCCGATCATTTATAGCAAACTTTGGCAGTTCACCATACCAGTCCTGAAGGAGCACTTTACTCTTGCTTGGCGAAAAGAATAGCCCATACTTAGATGCGTCCATTGCCATCATATTCAAGGCCTGATGGATAAATGTTGGGTCTTCGTCCAGTAAGGCAATATCATCAGCATAATCCAAGTCCATGACGCCCATATGGAAAGAGCTCAACGCCATCCGTGGAGAAACCACTGAAAGAACTCCGGAGGATGTCCTCGGTGGCAAAGTTGAACAAGAGCGGGGGGATTGGCCAGCCTTGTCTTACATTGAATAACATTGAAAGACTATCATACGCCCTTACCCTCCCTATCGAGTAAGCGTATAACACCTTTAGGATACCGACGTAGAAGAAGAAGAAGAAGAAGAAGAATGACTTTATTCGTGTTCACGAATTTTCAGCTTCGATGGGATTCCATTGCAAAGTAAGTAGTTCCATTTGGCGGCCCTTATATCCAAAAACACCACAATGGTATGTCGCTGATATAGTGACGGTGTTCTAGCTACTGACGCAGAACGAAGATCTAATCTACACATCCGCGCCCTGGTCGAAAGTCAGCTTGCTCTTCGAGAGAAGTGCCCTCTCGAATCGGGTTAAGTCTGCGAAGGAGGATGGCGACCATTATCTTAGCTACCACTTAAATAAGCAAAATTCCGCGATAGTTGCAACATTCGTTCCGTACTCCTTTTTTGTGAACTGGTATTTACACGGATTCACCCAGGAGGCAGATACCCCCCATCCATCCAAACCTTTGAGAACAGCTCGCGCATTTGTGCTACGAGTGTCTCGCCACCTTCCGTGCAAAATACCTGGTGGAGCTCGTCGGGGCCCGGCGCCTTATATCGCTTTAGTGATTGGATCTCTCTGGCTGGCTTGCCGAAATACCTCCACGTTGGTGCTAGCTGGGTGGGCTCGGTTCTCCGGGCTCAGCGAAAGGTTCGTCGGTGATGTCTGAGGATGTGGCGTGTTTTCGCATGACAAGCGTTCTCCATATAAAAAGCCACAAAAATCCAATGATGACATCATGACGCAGCGGATGTGACTCGCCTCATCAAAAGTCACTGCACCTTGTCCTATCTAAGGAGATTGTATCACGCAAAAGCGAAAACTGCAGTCACCAACCAAACAACGGTATTATCGGGCTCCTAACGGGAAATGTTCGGAAAAGAGCATACGAACCGCTTCGTCGTTCACCGGCCACCGATAGGTGCGAACCTCTCTCGCTCTACTGCCTTGTTTGTAAAGTCAACACGCTAAAGGCTCGGGGTGGGACCCCCTAAACGAAATCTCCCCTACTTCGATGTAGGCAACCGGGTAGTATCAACAATGATGACAATGTCGCATATACTCAGTACGAACAATATCTTCGAAAGCTACTCTTCAGGCCTGGGCAACCTGACAGTATCTTAGTCCACGTGCAGTCTTTGACTATGCGGCACTTTGCGTTGATCAGGCTTGTGCTTTCATACATCATACATACTCTTCAGAATCCACTTTACAAGCACACGTCACCCCCTCACCCTATCTCCCTGATGCACTTCGGACCATCAATGCTGGATGCATACCGTCGCAGCCAACTGTTCAGATACAGGTGTAGATTTCCAACGCTCTCCTCCGACCGCGTGTCCCTATTAGGCTTGCATCATTCAATGTCCGTACCCTGCAACAACCAGAACAATAGTCTGGACTTGCCTTCTCTCTAGGGACACTAGGTATCGACATATATTGCCTATCGGAAACCTATTCGTTATCTCGTCTTACGCACCTACGAACTGTAGTACAGAGGAGGTGAAGGACGAATTCTACGAAGAACTTCGTTCTCTTTTAACGAAAGCACGCATATGCGATATAGTAGTGCTTGCCGGCTATTTTAATGGCCGAGTTGGATGTATCGTGCGCAGCTTGATGCTGTGTACGGCCATTAACACCACTCCACACGAACGCATGTTTTTCCATAGTAGAAAATCAATCCGTGGTTTGTCACTTCCATCAGGGTTGACTACACCCGGTTCAGTTCTGATGCGAAGAAATGTTAGAACCTCAAAGTGTGAAACATTAGTCGACGAAGTTGAGCTGCTTGAATGTAACCCCCAGTATGCTCGCGTGCGATTTTCTGATGGGAAAGAAGGCCGTCTCACTTCGTACTGTTGCCCCAGTAGGCCGTGGATCCGATACGGAAATCCTTTCGAATCCCATCATACACCACAAACACCATCATTACCCATTCACGTTCCTGAGTCAGTGCCCGTTGACTGCCAACCTATCTGTGATACAGCAGATTCATCGACTGTAAACAATCCAAATTCGTCTGAATTATATACAAAACAGAAAAGAACTCATCCGTACGAACTTCGTAATCAAGACGCTTGAATTCGTGACATGCATAACCAAATCAAAACAGCCGAGGAGAATGTTGTGTATTCTTGTATGCTTGCATTATTGTAATTCGCATTCTATTCTATCTATCTATACTAACTATTCCATCGTTCGCCGTTTTTTACTCTTCTGATGAATAAAGCCTTAATCAAGGCAACTCTCCTCAATCATTCTGAAACTCACACATTTGTTTGGAATGATACACAAAGCGCTATCATGACATTCTCCCCCTGATTTTCGATAAAATGTATTGTCTTTGAGATGGTATGACGATAGGATGCATGTAATTAGTGTAAGTTTTTTCCAAATACAAATGGTGTACTCGTATTGAGATTATGTAAAAAATCAGATCTGCTTGGTCTTCAAGTTGTAAGGTTGACCACGTTGTTGCTTTTCAATAAACTCAGATAGTTTATATCGTGTGGATGATGAAATGGGTAAAATTGTGAAACCAGGGGTGAGTGTGTCATCTAGTTCCTTCCGAGTTATGGAGAGGAGCGTTTAAAAAGCGTAGGAGCATATTCGGCTTCGTGACCAACTGGAGCCAGCTAACGGAGAACCATTGTATATTCGGACCATCGGGCAGGCGAACCGTTAAAAAGTCAAATGGCTGTGATGAGATCATAGGTTTTTTAATAGTGTATCTGTCTAATCTTCTATAGGTTCTGTAGCTTTCTAGAGACCACCCTTTCCAATCCTTTTTGGATTTTTAACATGCCGTGTTTGTATGGTTTTTAAGCTCTCTATACATCGTACGGGCTTAATGTTGTCTTTAATGGTGATGTTTGATAATATCGAGCACGAAAATTCTACTGCATACAAGCTAAATTTTGTATGGACGCAACTGTTCAGTCACGGCGGCCATCACATGCTGTTTAATCTACATCATTTCAGTCTCCATGTTGATTTCGATAATTTATGCAACATTTTATTCGTTGGTTTTGCACATCCATATTTAAAATGGAGCTCATTCAACATCCACCCTCCTTGATTTGCATTTGTGCATCACACCTGATCGCTTATTTGTAATGCGATCGGTTTATTCATCGAGTTTGAACGTTGATCGAGCGAACTTTAGTATTTGGTTATGTGGATTTTCGCACCTGATTTTGCCTCCACACCATCGATATTTACATCAGTTCAATATTCTATAAGCAATCCCATCATTATAAAGAAGAATTGTCAGTGTAACCACTGCCAATTCAAAATGCTGGATGGTCCAGCAAATCTAACGCGAGAGTACTTGCAAATCTATATTCTGGAGCCAACACAGTGATGCATTCAGTCTTAATATTCAGCTTGCTGACCATGGTCAACCTTGTCTCCACTTTTGCACATAGACCAGATTGTTTATTGGCAGTCCTTCATTTAGCTGCAAAATACGACACTGTCCAACTCGGTATCCATGTAACTCGGTTCTGTTTAATGAAAGTTGTGATATCTTACTAATTATCCTGAATGATCTTTATCCTTTAGGTATCGGAAACAACTTATTTATCGGTGTTGGGGAGAATATAAAATCATATTTTTTATTGAGAAAGATGTGCAAACGTCGTGCTCTAGACATTGAGCAGTAAGCGTAATGCTGGTCATGTCCGGCTTCTCGCTTAAATCTGTCTTCGGTACCGCATCTTGCAGAGCAAATTGTAGAAAAACTGGATGCCACCCAAAAGTGGTTGTGCTAATCACATATTCGCTCCATGACCATCTCTAGAACGTCGCTAAACTTAGAAGCGTCCCTCGATAGCGATCTTTCCTAATTTGAGGGCAACCGATATATTACTTTCTGTATGGGTATGCAATCGTGCCTGCACGGATGCACGATCATGCAGTACTTCTGTACTGTGTGGCTAACACCGTGCTAAATCGATTGGCCACCGGTATTGAGCTGTATGCTGAAACACGCTGGAGTCTCACTACCGTTTTCCATTTTCTTTCTCATATCTGTCTAGGCCTGGGCAACCTGACAGTATCTTAGCCCGCGTGCAGTCTATTACTGTGCGGCACTTTGCCTGAATCAGGCTTGTGCTTTCATACCATTTCATATCATATTGCTTTCTGTCTTGATATATGTCTGCCTATAGTTGTCGAAATTATGATTACGATTTTGTTGCTTTGAGTATTTCAAATTGAATTTTTTCCTAAAAGAATGCTTTAAGTTTTATGCTCCTGTATAATTCTTTCTTTACTTTTCGTTACATACTTGCATAATACACCGCTTTTTGAACCAGTGGGTTCATTTTTTTCAATTTTCATTTCTCAAAATCGAGATGCACCACGCCCATAATTTTTGTTTAAATTTGCTCCAGTTCATTACTCTGAACGTTATTTGCCGATGTCTGCAACCGAGCCTACTTCCGAAGATTCTCACGCAAATCCCCTGTGGCGTGCTGCAATAAGACGTAAACATTCTGCTTATTCCTCGAGACTTACCATTCCGTCAGATGTTGAAGTACGTCAGATCGATCCTATCCTTACATCTTTTAGCCCGTTACTCCGCAATATGGCCGTTTTCGGCGTTCTAGTAGCCCTGGTTCCCCAAGATCGTTGTCGCGGAACGAAATAAAGCCACATGAAGTTCTGGATCAGGGTGTTGAAGTTTGTTCTTACCTCTCCTCGACTCTTGATAGAGTTTCGGTTACGATCCAGTGCAAAACGACATTTTTATCGACGAAATCATAAGCAACGGCTCAAGGGTAATCTGTGGTTTTATTATTGTTAATTGCGTATGCATAGTCCAAGCAATATTACATCAGCTTCCTGCGACACTCGGTGCTTTTTCTTATTGGTTTATGCACTGCATTAGCTGCGTGTGCGATTGATTACCTGATTGAGCAGTTGTCCGAGGTGAAATTTGGTTTGGTTTCGCATCGTATCCTTTTTAAATTGGGATCGTACCCATTTTGGTATTTTTGTCATTTTTGTTCCGTGAAATTAATGACCAAAAAACGGAACCAGTGCATCATCAATCAGAGAATAGATTCCATCTTTTTCTGTTTTTAACCACATTTCATACTATTCGTGTTACAGATGCATATCGTTCTCCATGGCTTTTTCTGATGGGATTTTATTAAGCGCTACAGTCAGTACATTTTTACTACTTATAGAAGTATTATAAATTATTCACGTCGTGGTTGAAAATACAAATGCTTGAATTGTAAATTTTGCTAGGCTATCCCGAAAACACATATTCATCTTCCCTGGAGCAAACACCAGATGTTGCAACGTAATCCTCTGACGTCAAAATCTGCTACATCTATCCTGGTTTCGCGTTGCCATTCGGCAGTCGTGTTAGGAGTCTTTTAACTTTTTCTACGTTGGTGGACAGTGATTTTCAAATATACTTGACTAAGCATCTTTTTCAAAGAAACCACAAACAAAACAATTTGGCGATGGGGAAGGGATACACTACAAATCGTCGCGGCTTCATTTATATAACGGATGTGCAACCGTGTAATATTGGTTCGCCACTAATAATAAGCTTCACGCGAAAACACAGTGGAGGCTCATTGTCGTTTCCGATCGTCTTATGTCTATCTAATCCCGTGCAACCTTAGCACACGTGCAGTCTATGATTGTACGGCACTTTGGCTTCACGCTTGTGATATATCATGCATATTTTGATAATAAAATTGAATCAGTTTTGTGGTCGTCAACACATCCCTTCCTTAGCTTTCAAAGTTATTTCACGTTTTAAAAATGGTTGGTTTTCTACTATTCCCGGTTTCGCTTGGTGTGGATTGAATTTGTTGCTCAGTGGATTGTCTTCCGTACTGGTCGTTTTCCTTGCTGTAGGTTTTTATCCCATTCCTTTGACCAAAGTTCCTATTTTAGCCTACCGCGGCCGGTAGTGGGATTCCTCAAGTCAAGTGTTATTTGAATGGCTTGAATTTACCCACATTAATGCGTTGCCTGACCATGTTGGTGAAGGGTGCTGGTCTTGTTTTGGCTGTTTCCGGTGGTCTCGCTGTGGGAAAAGAAGGTCCGATGATTCATATTGGCTCAGTGATTGCTGCCGGACTATCGCAAGGCCGTGTGAGATTCCTCGGGTGGTCTTTCCGATTTTTACGCTTTTTCCGTAATGATCAACAAAAACGAGACTTCGTTAGCGCGGGTGCTGCAGCAGGGGTCGCTGCTGCTTTCGGCGCTCCAGTCGGTGGCTTGTTATTCGCTTTAGAAGAAGGAGCCAGCTTCGTTTATCAACGTCTAACGTGGTCTATCGTAAGTACCTAAACATCTGTATATTCCAACTGATATTCCCATGTTTTTATTGAGACTTGCCATCGGTGTGACCTATAATGCTGCACATTAAACAGTCGTTAAAAAACATTATGGAACCTTTCAGTTTTTGGTTTTTATTCAGTTTCGCGCTATCGGACAGTATGGTAGTCTGCTACTAGTTTTCTACGTACGTATATACGCACAAGTCTGATTAGATTTGATGCTCGGGCGTAAAGGTGGCTGTATGATTTTCAACCGACATTGACTCGCCTGCGGGAGCACACCGGCATTACCCTTTTCCACGATCTGCTGTCTGGGTACAAGCCACGCGCGTTCTGACTTGCATTTTGTCCAACTCCAGTATTTTTATTTCATACGCGCGTACAATTAGTTTCGACGCATAGATTGTTCGGGCTATCGAGGATTTTTCCAGGTCTGTCGTTTCTTACGAAAGTGTGTGTCCAATTCCTTGTTATCCGCCATTTGTTGTAATTAGTCTGCAGCTTGGCATATTACAACTGTGAGATCGTATGGTACTTCACCCGATTTCGGGGTTATGCACCCATGCGTACATTTTAAAATCCATGTGTCACATAGAACTGATCCACTGTTGTGATGAATCTCATCCAGTTGAAAATTCCAATAAAGAATACATGCTTGACTTCATTTTGATATCATAGAATTCTTTACCAGTGCTGTTACTTTGCCTCACCCGCACCGTACTCACATGAACACTTTCCGGTTATTTGATTCACACTACACTTACCGGCCGTGGTCCTTATCATCCTTATCCACTTGTTTCATTTCATTTCAGCTGTTCGCGTCAATGACTTCCATGTTTATTCTGGCCCTGTTCAAAACTATTGCCTATGCGCGTACTTTCAACTTCACTCCTGGTGGTTTAATTAGCTTCGGGACGTTCACAGTATGTTTTTAACTCCCCCTTATGCTGTTTCATCCTTTAAATGAGTTGATTTCTAACTCATTATTCCTGCGTTCTAAGCAATTGAGCTATGCGTTTCCGAAGTGACTTTTCACATACCATTCCAGTCCTATGTCAACATTTAACTTATCATTCATTTTTTGTGTACTTTCGATTTCGGTAATTGATATGGCATGACCTTTTCTTCAAACAGCAAGCACTTTTATCTTTAGAAAAGCGAGATATTCTGTGTAGCCAAAATAGCAAACTCATCTAGCTCGTCTTTCTGCACTTCTATGCTCAGCGTTTGTGACTATTGAGCTCCATGTCATGCGTATCATTTTCGATGCTTAGTCTCCAACATACTTCGTCGATTTTTCGGTGCTGTGCAACTTGACTTTAGCGCTCTGAATCTCGCAAACCTTGGTCAGTTGTAATATTTGCCGACATGCATGGACTTTGAACTTGGCATGACATGTGTTTTGCGAAACGGTGTTAATCTCTTGGACATGAATTTAGCTCATTTTGCACAGCTGTTTCTTCAAATTAATCGAGAGCACGTAACCGTTTTCGGTTTTTATTTTTACTCTAAAACCGTTGACATGACCGACCTTGACCGTAAAGAACGAAGAGAAACCTTTGCTGTTCGAGTGTTGTTTCACATCAAAGATAGATCAATATATTTCATGTTTAAACTTGTGAGCTCGGAAATAGTTTGCTTATGCATGAACGGTTCTACGGGATACTAACCACAGCGTGTTTTTCTCTCAGTTTCTAGAAAGTTATAACATCTACGAGATTGCTCTGTTTTTGGTCATGGGTGCCTTTGGTGGAGTCACTGGCGCCGTTTTCGTCAAGCTCAATTCATGGTTAACCACGTATCGTCTCCGGTAAGCTTTTGTCCATGTCAGCATAACCATGATTCTTTGTAATAACGAATTTTAGAAACGTCGTTGATTTTTTCGGCTTCAGTTTTGAAAAGTTTTCATTCTACATACAAGGGAAGTCATTAATCTTAAAGCTTGAGGTTGAATCCAATGAAAGCACTCGAGTCTATATTGAACAAATCATGGAGTATCAATCATCTGATGTCAAGTATTTTTGTGGCCTTGTTGATCAATCATCATTAGTTCATTAGACTTCCACAATGTCACGTTTTTAGTTTTGTAACGCATCTCAAACCGTGCCTGTAAGTATTAAATCCATGTGTAATCTTTCAAATTTGTGCACTCAAGCAACTCGTTTACGGTGCTGAATAGATCCTCGCCGATATTGAGCTGCCATGGCGTAGCGCAACACGGCAGACACGTCCAATGTTATCTACTGAATCGTGATCTTGTTAGCAACCAAGGTTATTATCAAGACCTTATCTGGTGATAAAACCAACAAGCAAACGTTGGCAACAAATTTTGAGTTATCCTGCAGTGACTTTTCAACAAAAATATCAAACAATCAATTTGAACGAGATGCTCGCTAACTGCAGGGTATTTATGCAATGCCATCGATAGACTGATTGAGTGCATATCGGGTGCCAATGATACGTGCTTCGACAGCCATTCAATGTCATTATTAGGGACAGCATTACACGGGCAACAAATACCGAATGCTTAAATGATATACAACCATAAACGATAAAGAGATGCGAAACGGCGACTCAAACTGATATGGAATCAACAGAAGAGTAAACAAGAACGAACTGAAATGAGGTGCTTACACCTTAAATAAAACTAGCATTGCATAAAATTTCCTGAATGACTAGATCGATATTAGCACTACAGCTGCCTTGCAGCTTTCACTGCCATGCTTCACTTTGACAACACCGCAAGATGATGCTTACTGCGAGACCGACACCGAACATGATTTCCAGACATCATCAAGTGTAAATCATCACTGCGATATCTGCTCGGAAAATGGGCTGCGTAATCTTTAGAAAGGTTACAATTTTGCGTCTCTAGTTGCCTATGCCATGTGACGGTTGGACCACCGAGAGTTATAAGCTGATTGGGATAGAGATTAGAGTCGCTAGCGCAGCAGTACTGTACTGGAACTGCAAGAAATATCAGGTCGCCACCGATTCCAGTTCACAAACAATATTGAGCGAATCGGTTTATTTAATTGATATACTAAAATCGGTTTTTTTCTCCATAAAAATTGTAATATTATTTCACATATTCTCTATTATTCACATTATTGATAAGACCATAAATTTCACTTTCTTCCGTTATTTCCTCTTCTATCATAGGAGCAATACAATACACTAATCATCAATAAGAGTTTTGAACGCTTGAAAATGGAATCAAAGTTTAATCTTCCCTAATTGCAGGTATGTGACAAGAAAAGGCGCAAAAATTGTGGAAGTTATGCTCGTTAGTTGTTTGACTAGCGGATTCAGCTTCATGTTAATGTGGCTTATCCAAGATTGCAGTCCAATTGCCTTTACGATGAACCCACATCCTTTAAAGGTTGGTTTTGAACGTGAAATCTTTTTGTATAATTTCATTGCGTTATTTATAAGTAAGCGGTTACTAATGAGTAGTCTAATTATGTTCCAAATATGATTCCTTTTTTAATTATTCCTGACCTCGACAGATTGTTAATCATTCAATAGCTTATGAAATTCCGTATCTGCTCCCAATTCTGGATATGTTTTCAGTGATATGATGTTACATGATGAGAGGCAGTCGTCCCGAGTTATCAATCATTGCCAAGTATGTATTCAGTGTAAACGGATTTAAACGAGACCTCGTGCATTGTCATCATGATCAATGCAGCTTAAGTCAGTAATCTTGAAGTTTGGCTTTAAAAGTTTATACATAAACGGGAAATGAACGATTTTTGGCTTTGGATGCGGTAGCACGATGCAGCTGAACTCAACGGGATCTGAAATTTTCAACCTGCTTCCGATCTTGTATGAGCTCGCTCTCGACTTTGGAGCAGCTCAGCTGCAACTGTTTGTTGCCACTACTGATATAAGGGTGCTCGTGACCTGATACTGGTGATCAACGGTGTTGTGTAGTTTATAAACGGCTTTCGTTAGACCAGTAAATGTGGGAATACAATACAAGCGTCTTAATGCTTGAGGGGACAATAACATATTGAACTTATATCTAACCAACATGTTTATTAGTGAAAAACTTACTCAACACTGTTTCATAGCTTCACTATCTCCTCCTGACGACGGCAAACAGCCAGAAACCAGTTGTGATAATGTAAGTGCGGGGATTTAAACATCATAATACGTTGATCTGATCAGTTGAGCGTCTCGAGTACTCGTTCTGAAATCATTTTGAGATTCGGTATTTGAACATTATGAAACAATGTAAGAAAACGATTGAATAGTATATCTGAAGCTTAACTTTGTCGCGTTTCCACGTTTTCAAGGCTCACTGAACTTTACCCTTTTTTGTTTCCACCTTCACAAATTGGTTGTAATTGCGGCGGATATGAGCACCTCAGTATATCGATAGCGAAACATTTCACTATCACAATTATTCGTCACGATTTCATTCCATTTCTTTACTCTTATTCCACTTGTTGATAAACTCTATCATTGTTTTGTTATCTGTGAACTAGCCTAAACTTTGATCTTTTCGATTCAGCTGATGTGCCCGGACAACGAATTCAATACCATGTCTTCTTTGATGTTCAACACGCCCGAACGCGCTTTGCGTACCTTGTTCCATGAACCTCAGGGTACTTTCAAAGCCACCAGCCTGCTTATTTTCTTCGTTGTCTACTACTTCATCGCATGCTTCACCTACGGATTGTCCGTTTCATCTGGGCTATTCATCCCCGCTTTGCTGATTGGTGCCAGCTGGGGTCGAGTTGTAGGTAAGTTTGTGACGGCACGAATGGCCCTCCCTATGACAAGTGGTTTTTCCGTGCAGATGTTGTAGAAGACGAATCACCGTTGAATGTGAAAATGATGCCGTGTGAGAGTTGGACGTTTGAGCTGCATGTACATGATCTCTTTGCACGCTGTCCAAATAGCAGATGAAGTTTGATTAAGATTGACACTGAGCTGCATGCTCGCATCAACACCTTTTGTCATTGGGTTCAAGTGCTCACTTTGATTCGTTGATTTCATAGATATGTTGATTAGTCAAACGGTGTACCGTGTTGATCGATGGTAGCTCATTACGTTTAACTTGGAACTGCCTACGCCGAGTATACGACCTATTGTTTAAGTCCAATCAAGGGTTGACAATATACCCTTGAAAGCATGCAGCTTGCGTTTGTTCGACGTCGCGTAGTCCTTTCACTGTAGTGTCATCTCTTATCGTTTATTTGCTATTTATTTATCTACATGTTTTGGAGCGAACCTTCTATACCGGATTGAGATCCTAAGTGATCGATTTGGTAGCCTCTTGCCGACAATTGACTATGTAATGTTTACCACGCCATGATTTTAACATGGACTGCTGATCATAAAGTGGCTTCCTGTACTTCATGCGGCATTTTTGTGTTATTTGGCTAACACTGTTCTAAATTGATTGGCCACTGGTATTGGGCTTCATGCTGTAATACGCTGGAATCTCACTTCCATATCTATTTTCTATCTCATATGTCTCTGGGCCTGGGCAACCTGACGGTATCTCAGCCCGCGCACAGTCCCTGATTGTGCGTCACTTTGCCTGTGCTTTCATCATTCAGCTTCTTGCATTAAAAGCTACCCTGCTAGTGAATTGAATCAACACCTACCCGGTGAATGTTCATGATCGATGCAAGCTTTTGCGTTGGAACATTCCCCGTCTTTAAGCATGTCTTGGGCATACGAACAACTTTCATCCCTTATTTATTGATTTTTTTCTTCTGGTGCTTCGCTATCTCCTGTATTTTAATCTCGACAATGTTCTAACGAGGAGATGTTCTGATGGTTGCAAGAGTTGATCTTCCTCCCCATGACCTACCATACCGACCCTTGTTCACAGAACTTGGTAGAGATCGGAAGAAACGTTTAAATGGTGACGTGGTGAGGAGGAGAAGATGCTTGCCGTTCCGCTATACCCAATCGGAAAGATTTGTTTGCCTCAGCGGGGTCAAAATCTCTCGCTAATAGACGTTCGGAGACTTCACGTGTTATACCTGCAAATTGAAATCATTGGCGCCAGTGTAATTGGTTTTGCGTGTCATCTTTTTCGATTGCATCATTGTCATGTGATATTAAAACGAAAAGCTAACAAAAATAAAATCACATGCAGTGAAATTTAGCAAGAAAGAGCGAAAACAATTATATCTGCGCGCATATTTTAGTTGCTTTTTTGTTTTATTACCAGTTCTACTCCCCGAAGGTGCTAAGCACCATTCATGACTTCAGAACTGCTCCGAATATTAATAATGATAATGCGATACTCTGGCATTTAATTCTGGTCATGATCACATAGCGATCTCCACCTTTGTGTATGGTCGGTTTGCTCACTTGTGAGAACGAAAATTTATCCCTCTTAACTCAATCAACCAGTCTCTATGGTCTCTCTGTGCTTAATCTTTTACAGGTCCAGTTGCTTTTTATATCCCTCATCTCTTCAGGAGATTATCGTCCCATGGTTGTATGGCAGTTAGGCACTCGCTACCTGCTACTGGTGTAATGCCGTTCGTGGTGATTATGATGAATTCTCGGTTTACCGCATAGTGGAATATTACCTAACATCCATCTTTTACATTCATATAGCGCTGTTTATGTTTATCATCCACTCGAAACCATTATCTAACTGATTCATGTCACATATATTTTAACCTTCACTCGTCAGGAAATAAACACAGGTAAACCGAGGTTCAGTTGTCTTTCATCATCGCGTTCGTTTCATCAGCTTCGGGTGTAAAATTATCTGAACTTTGTTGCGTTCGGTTGCCTATCGTTACAAATTGTTATATTTTATCGTGGTGTTGGTTAACCTCATGGTTATGCTAACTTGTGGAAAAACCATCCCTACACACCAGGTAATTGGATGAACACTGCATCCCCGACACTTTTCCCTCACCCGGGCAAATTCGCTTTGATCGGGGCTGCGGCTCAACTTGGCGGCTTCGTTCGTATGACCGTCAGTCTGACCGTGATTCTAATGGAAGCCACTGGCAGTGTCGTGGTCGGTCTCCCGTTGCTTATGACCCTGGTCGTGGCCAAATACGTAGGCGATTACATGAGCGAGGTGGGTCGTGATTCACTTGCCCTTGTCTGGTTATGGCCTGGATTTCCTCTAAACGGTCCTGTTTTCAGTCACGTTTTTCAACACCCTATAGATTTGTTGCTTGAGTGACTGCGCATTCGAGTTTGCTTAATTGTCTCTCTCAATGTTCCACAAGCCAGTCCTGATTCATTCTAAAATTAGCACATTTTGTTTCAACCTCCGCTGAGGGTAAAACGGGATTTAGTGTCTCATCTAAGTGCTAAGAGTCCAGCGGATACGCATAGCTGATGAGAGGCAAAAACCTCGAAACCGGTCCTGTGCTTCCGGTGAGATTTTAGCGTTTCGGAATGGTATTCTACTTCTAACTATCCTGGGGTTGTAATAACCCTCGCGGCAATACGCCGTTCGATCAGTTGGGGCTTAGTTTAGTCCCTTCAGCTACTTATAAAGTAGCGAGTAGACGAGAACTTCAGTTCGCATTGCACAATCCGTCTACACAAATACTAGTTCGAAACGCGAAGAGTCCAGCGGATACGCATAGCTGATGAGAGGCAAAAACCTCGAAACCGGTCCTGTGCTTCCGGTGAGATTTTAGCGTTTCGGAATGTTATTCTACTTCTAAGTGCTCCCGTCTCTGTGACATCAAGTAACGAATTAATTTATAGTGTCTGCGATACCCACTCAGAGCTTTTATCACTTATACATCTTCGTCTTGTTTACCTCCTCTGGTCGATATTGGCTATGAATGTACATAGCAAACGTATGATGGTTTCATACTCATATGCCCAAACCGCCTGATTCGGTAGGAGCGCTCTCTCCTCAGCGCTTACAGCAATCGGCAGTATTAGACCGCTCGGTGGCAGTTGCACACTGACGTCGTGATCTATATTTAGCAAGTGAACGCAGTATCTGCACTTTGCCAGCTTTTGCATGACGCTTAACACAGTGAGCGGCCAAGAGCAAGTTCTTCCCAATTAAAGATCAATGCCAGAAGCTCTCATATCTTTGTTGCATACGTCTTTGTACTGCAAGTGCGATCTGCCGAACGGTCGACTTCCCGATTTCAACCTGCCATAGAGTAGATGGTTAGAATGCGAACATTGTCCATTATGTGGACATGATCCAGGCAGCGAAGACGTTACTGTCTGTATTAAGTCAGCTTTAGAATGTAGTTAGTCATTTTTACTTTTTCCATCCCCAATGTGTTCATGAGCTGGAGATTAGGGCAAGTTCTATGACCCCCAATGGCCTGGAAAGAAAGACAATAAAGACTAGGTGCAACTATAACTTGGATTCTTTCCCGTTTCATTTCACATTTGGCATTATACTGGGTCTCCTTACCACTGTTCGTGATGACATCTCTACTAGATTTAATACCTTATTCTCTATATAGATCATGATGGGTTAGTTTGCCTTCACCCACGTAGTTAATATTTGTCTAGGCCTGGGCAACCTGACAGTATCTCAGCCCACGTGCAGTCTCTGACTGTCAGGCCCTTTGCCTGCATCAGGCTTGTGCTTTCACACACGTAGGTAATTCAAAATGATGAGTTTCCAGTCATCTGTTTTATTTTCGTGTATATAACTTGGCTTCCCTCGTCACTTTCAAGAGTTCGACTTGTCTGTAATAAAAAACTCATTCATTATTGGTTATCTGGGTAAATGATGCAAGTTCAAGATAATTATCATATCATATAAGTCTCACCACCCGCTATCTCCGATTGTTCTCAGGGTATCTACGACGAGCACATTAACCTTAGCAGCCTTGCGTTACTTCCATGGGAGCCGGCTCCTCTCTCCTCGATCAAGCGGGCCTACGATATAATGTGTTCCCCGGTTGTCTTCTTCGAACCGGTTGTCAGTGTTCGTGAAATCAAAGCCAAGGTCGAACGCCACATGCACCACGGATTTCCGATTATCGAAGGGCCCGTCGATCCGGATCGATTTTCCTATGGAACGTTGGTTGGCATGATCTCGTCCGAACACTTGGGTATTATTCTTCAGCGTAGAGTTAGTTTGTTTTTCATGTGCTCTATTATATGATTGTAATACTATATTCCACCATTGTCACTATTTGGGAGTCATTGCACCAGATGTGTTAACGGCACAACGCATTTGCATCTATATGATTTTTTGTGTGACTACTCATCAGTACCAAGTCCTTTGATATATTTATAAATTTAATCACGACGGTTCGTAATGGAAGCACTGGACTCGTGTTTCGCTCTTATTGGGCGAGTTATTCACGACTGGTCGGGCAGACAAAGCTATTCAAATGTACCAGTCTCGAGAAAGATTCATGATCGCCAAATTGCGATCGGTCAAACGATGGACGGTCGTAAGGCGTGGGACAACAATGGTTTTGGTCGGGGGGTTCAACTCCCACCCGAGGCAGAGGGTGTGCACCAATAAGAGCGAAACTCGAGTCTCCGGTGCTTCCATTATAGACCATAATGAGCAAAGTTTTGAATATTTAAAGGACTTGATACTGGTGAGTTGTTACAAAAGTGAGGAAAGAATTCCCCAACACGCGAATCTATTGATGTCCGTCTCTTTGTGACCATGATCATCAGATCGGGAAATTGATCGTCATTGTGTAAAGTGACAGTCGGTTTGCTTCTTTTGCTTGAGTTCATCCGATGTCACTGCGATTACTTTCGAAAATAATTACTGGGAATCTTGAATTGCTCGATTAATCTTGTGCTTCCTCCGACGGTCCGGTTTAAGGAAGGTTGTTGCGGTACATGACCACGAGGATACTGCCCTTCTTTCTGTGCTCTACTCCAACAGCGTTGAATGATTTGTCACAGCTTTTGGAAATTACACATGTAACACTGCAGTGATACTTTTTAAACATAACCTATGCCACCGCGACCATTAATACAGTCTGTTTCATGCTAGAGACCTCAATTGTTGTATTGCGATCCAGGTTGAGATCACGAAATGCTTTTAATGCGTCGAAACCATCTCCCTTCCCTGCAAAACATTTAAGGAGTAGAATGGCAACGAAACGTTATACTTCGATTGTCGTATGAGACAACTACAATAAATTTAAAATTTGTTGAATGGTGGACCTCACGTTTTGTTTTCAATATCACCCGCTCAGTACTCCCGTAACTCTCGTCACAAAAGTTGAAAAAATATGTCATCAATCATACGTGTTAACTTGTAGCACAATATGTGATACTCCATGTAAACACTTACATCATTTCTTCTCTTGCCTTTCACAACGACAGGCTTTTTCTTATGCGGACGGCACTCCAGTCAACGAGTTAACATTCAAAGATTACGATGACGCTTATCCGTCTTATCCGAAGATCAAAGTGAGTCTCCTTTCACCGGTCACCTACATATATAGAGAGACAACTTGCCTACTATCGTACATTCGCCAGTGCTTATTGCCGCAGATGACGCAAAGCTTTGACGCGAGATAAACTTCACACACGGCATACACAACCTGCAACGGCATCTCGATATGATTTATGACTGGTCCCTAGATAACAAAATGCAGCTTATTATCGCTCAACAGCAAGTTGAACAAAGAATATTATATGGGTCGAACTGTTATTAAACCCGCTTCCTCCGGAAAAAATTTAGGAGCGATTTTTCAGTGTGTCTTAGAAAACTATGTAATGTCGACCCACTGCTAGCAAAACTGAAAGCAACTTGGGTCTTCTTCTAAGAGTCCTAGGTTCGTTTGACGCCAAAATTATCTGCAAATTGATTTCAACCTACATCCGTCCTCACATCAAATATGTTATACCGACATGGGATCCTAGGTTGCCAAAATATTGGAAACTTCACAGCGTATAGTGGCAAAGCTTGTCATTGGACTTTCTAATTATCCATGCGAAATGCGATTTAGAATATTGAAATTGCATTCAGCCCAATACAGATTTAAAACGAGGAGCATTAATCTTCATCTGGACAGTGCTTAATCAAACAAATCATCCTTTCAGCCATTTTTTAAATCTTTCCCATAACACACCTGCGTGGTCACCAATCTAATCTTTACCACCAGCATAGCAGGTTGATCTGCCTCAAATACACATTTTCCGTTCGTATTGTGTAATTGTGGAACAGTTTGCCTACTCACATGGTACAATCTGAAACCATTGACGCTTTTAAAATACCACTAGATGTCCATGTAGACAAAAATGTTTTCACGTTTGACAATAATATCTAACAATATTTTTGCTATTTTTACCATTCGGCCCGATGTACATTTTCGTGGGCATCGCCTTTTTTTACCCGCATATCACCCATGAAACCTGTTCACTTTGCCAGACCATACTGGAAAAGGTGGCAGACGAAGACTTGGATTTGTTCGTCGACTTTCGTCCGTACATGTGCCAGGCCCCGTACAGTGTACCCGAGGTGAGTGTGCTTGATGCCAATAATGCGGTTTCAATTTCAATGACCTTGTCGAATCGTATTTAGCTGGAGACACGATTTCCATTTGACCAATGCCGGTTCTATTAATAGCGCGATTTTTAAATCGACCGTGATCAAAATTAACTCCTCCACACATTTTTTTTATTTTTCCAGTCAACATGAAATCATTTTGTTTTGTAACATGTTTCTATGTGAACGATAAACATTTGACGCCGTGCATGCTTTAAATGCTGTCCACTTTTTGTGTCTGTAACAACGCGGATTCTGCTTCCGCCCGCCAGAAAAAAAACGAATGAAAACTTGAACATCGGGATTTTAAAAAAATCGTGTAGCCTGAAATTTCGTCAACGTACATCACAACGCTTGATGCCGCTTTAGACGAAACCGAAGCTGTTTTGGATTTGAATGTGACTGGCAATCTCAAATTTCCCCATTAAACGTTAACGTTTCTCTCATATTCGTTATTCATATTCAGAAATTTGTGTGGATAAATTAATTTGATTCGCCGAAATTTCATTTAAACCAATAAAGCTTTTTCTTCTTGACTATGGAAATCGACTGGCCAAGCGACTGCGCTTATTGCAGTTATTGGAATTGTTTGCAGACTAATTTCAACTTCAACAATCGTTTGTTTGAACAAATGAAAGGAACCCCAATGGGATCGCCAATCTCTGGATTGCTTGCAGAAGCCGTAATGCAAAGACTTGAACGTATCGCATTAGGCCTGATCTAACCCAAACTCTGGATCCGATACGTCGATGATACTTTCGTGATTCTAAAGAAAGAACACTTGGAGGACGCACCGTCTACTTAATTGCGTTTTCAATGGAATTCAATTTACTAAGGAGATAGAATGGGGCAAATGTCTACCCTTTCTGGATGGGAACGTGCGAAGAACATAAACAGGAAACCTAGAAACAAGTTTAAACAGGAAAAAAACACGGATGAAAGTTTGAATGCAAGCACCCGGTCACCCACAAGCGAACCTGTTTCCTAACATTATTCAACCGCGCACTACCGACGAACTCAAGAAGAAATGAGGGGAAATATTTATTCAAAATCTTCCGGAAGAATGGATACCCAGAGGACTTCATTATTCGCAACTATGACTCGACAATCAAATCATGTGTGAACAACACGAGCACAGCAAAGTGAACACTACCATATATACAACATACCTCGAAGATTACCGCAAGAATACTACATCCGTTCAGAATTAATGTACCAAACAAACCTGCTTCAACACTGAGAAGTCATCTAGTCAATGTCAAGGAAAAAAGAAATAACGTCGTGTACAGAATCCCGCGTTCCGCTTGTGAGAAATATTATATCGGAAAAACTGGAAGAAGTTTAGAAACAAGAATACAAGAACAGAAACATGACGACATGACCACAAATCGGTAATATGGACATGGATCGTGAAGGTCACTAATTCAATTAGGATAGAACAAAAATCATCGACAAAGGCACAACTCGTCACGTTCGTGAGTTCCCCGAAGTTTGGTATTCAACACCACTATCAATCAATAGGCACATTCAATTGGATGGCGTATACGGACCAATGAGAACACGCCAAAAACGAGGACATGCAAGGATTCTAGCCAATCACCGTAGATGAGGTCGCAACGCAGCAGATAAAATCGAATAATGTCCATCGCCCAGTTGCTTCGAAAGAAGTTTCGCTGATGATGTCATCTAGTTTGATGACGAAACGTCCGCATTCACAACGTGATCTGTTGGGAAAACTTCTTTCAATACCAGTCATTCAACTGAGCATGGTTACTGAGTTTCAATACTTCTTACGTAAAGCAACTCATTGATGTCAATGTTACCGGCTGGCATTGGCTGGCTCTTATCGTGCCATTGCACGGTTTAGGACATCTTGTTCAGCTGAACACTCAATGAGTTATTTGGCTCTAGTTTACTCTTGCGATGTTTGGCAAGGATTTATCGAAAAACCTTACCCTTGCGTTGGTAACAAGCCACAAAATCTCATCGTAATGTCCTTACCTGTTGGATGAACAAATGACATCGTTTTTTATGTATGATGGATGTCTGTTTGTATGGACAACAATTTTAATTGAACTGTATTAAAGTTCATACCTTTCGACGGCGTCTAAATCGTTACGTTGCTAAAGTGTCTCGTGTTTCTGAGGTCATTGATGGAAACAAAATTGATTCTGAAATCGTTTTATATCTTTTTTTAAACGTCCAATTTATCCAAGGTTGCGTTTGAAGGTTCGGTACAGGTCATGACCTTTTTTATTCGTGCTGATTGGCTTGGTACCACACATTATGGTTGCCATATTGCGTTGGTGTATTACATTATTATGATTATTTTCTTTTCTTTATTCATATTTAGACAATGACGATGAACCGTATCTATTGCCTGTTTCGGCTTCTGGGTCTACGACATTTGCCTGTGGTCGATAGCCATAATCAGGTTTGCCGTTCACGTTGCTTTTCGATCGCTATACTCATCCGTCTGTAGTCAATCAGCTTGTTTGTTTCCTGTTCACAGCTTCGCGGCATCATCACCCGTAAGGATTTGTGTCGCTTCCGCTTCGGCACCGTCGGCGGCCTGTACGTGGTGGAAGAGTTGGCTTTCTCGCGTAAACTAACCAGACCGTTTGCGCGATCCAGATAATTTTAGGAACTTTATCCTTTTCGTGATCATCATGATTTATTTTGTTTTATTCTTGATTTCCTAATCTCCAATTGACTTTCATCGATTTCATTTTTATTGTTCATTTTGTGGCTGCTCATTTGATAATTTGTCCAGATTTGTTACCCATTAACCTGAAAAATAGACATTTTACTACCAGTAACATTTACTTTATGAAATCGTTCATTGGGAAAATACGCGCACAAAATGGATTACATGGGAGGGCCACGCCCAGCGTTGAAAACAATGAAATGAATCTAAAATATTTATTTGCATGCTTTTCCGTCACACACCCCACGACAGGTTTCGTGCTGTTTGCACTCATCAGGTAGGGACAGTAAAATCAGGATCTGCATGCGCTTGAAACACTGGAGGAATGGTAAAACAAGAGCGCTTGTATGCCACTGTTGATTAAGGTGGTACGACCAACCTGTTCAATCACCATTCTCCCACTGTTTCAAGCGCATGCAGATCCTGATTCAACTGTTCTACCTATGAGTGCAAATAGCACGAAACAGTCGCGGGGTGTGTGACGGAAAACCATGCAAATGAATATTTTGTATCATGGTTATGGGTTTAACCCCATTACATGTGTTTGGACACATGTGATTGAACAGGTTGGTCGTACCAGCCTTATCCAATAATGAGATCAATCTGTTCACAATATGTGTTCATCTTCAATGAAGAAATCGGCTTTATCCGTATACACGAATTTTCAGCAATTACAGTAATTTCACCACAAAATTAAAAAAAAATAATAACGAACAGGTCCGGACATTAGGTTTCAATTTGTCAACTGCACGATTTTTCTTGTCCATTTTGATTGATAACTTCAAAATATGATCCATTTTATTAGCAAATACTCTAGCCGAACGTTTGTGGAAAGAAATTTTACTGTAAACCCCGGTAAATCGTACTTCGTTTAAAACAGCCCGAGTCAAAATTGACTTACATTGATACAAAATGCGATAAATTTGGCAAACGGTTAGCGTTAGAATTAAAGAAGAATATGGAGAAAAGGTGTGGAGAAATTATTTTTATGCATAGCCGATTTGAAGGCCCTGCCAGGTAGTCCACTCGCAAACTGCCTATACCCCGTCTGATAGGCCTACAGAGCTGCAGAATTTTTGAACCTCTCCCGTACAGAAACCCTTAGAACCTCATCGCAATACGATCCACTTTGTAAACTTCCTTTTGTAACAGATCGGGGATTCACTTCTTGACTTGCGTGTTGTACTTGCTTTATGCCCGTTCCCAATTGGACTGAATCAGCCCATGATCGCAAACTTTCAGTCCACTACGAAGGTGACCCATTCATTCATAGAGATAAAGTTCGGTTTACAGTAGCTGGATTGAAGCGGTACATTAACCTTATACAACGCTCCTACTACGTGACGACCAAAGTGCATTTAAAGTTATGGAAATAAATCTGTGTGCTTACTTACTTAGTTTTACTTTTGTGCGGCTGGCTCCACGGGTGGATTAGCCGGCTTCATTAATGTCTCGGATCGCATTGAGACATCATCATGAAGTTTCTTGGGGATAGTGTACAAGTGATGTCCCCAGCACCACTTGGTGTTTGTTCGAGTACACCTCTCTAGCATTTGCACAGCCAAGTGCAACCTACAAGGCAGCAGGGAGTTGGCAGATAAACGCGCTGTGCGCCAGTTATCTACCTACGGGGCTTCTCTCCGGATTTTTCCTCGGGGTTTTCTCCCGAAGCCTTTCCCGCAATCGGGTGACCCACAAGGCAGTGGGGGTTTGGAGTCAGGGTTTTCCTTCCCCTAGATGGATTGCTAGTAGCTGACGAGCTCCATCTGCCCGGAGCAAACTGGTTTTAAGGCGCCAGTCACCCGCCTTCGCCCCTTCTCCTGTCAGTAAGAGCAGTTCCGCCGGGCTTGTGAAAGCCACTCGTGCAGGCCAGGAGTTGGACTTGGTTGTCAGAGGCCATTTGAGACGCACGCCACGTGGGAGCATTTTATAGATAGTAGGTGGCTCATTCCTACTACCACCCCCGGCTGTGACAACCTTTGGAACCAAATCTGTGTGCCATCGACACAGAAGTCAGACCATTGTGCATCTAAAGAATAAGGCACCTTTATCAAGCCTTATGAATGCCATCTACTGAATCCAGTGTAAGGGTTGCCTTGGTGTTTATATAGGACAGAATTCCAGAGAACTTCACACTAGAATCGAGGAACACCGGAAACTTGTTAAAAGTCAATCCCGAGATGCGGGAGAATATCAACCCCTGATTCGTGATTCAGCCATGGCGGAGCGCGTTTTAGATACGCCAAAAAGTCGATCTAGACAATGTTGAAGTGTTAAGATGCGGTGGTAAACCGTATGATCGTGTTCACTTGTGTTAGATCAATGTGTATACACACCGTATTGGACAAATCGTCCACTAATCCTGGTCATGCCTACGTGAACTGATACTCCCTACGCTTACTATGCGTAGGTGGTGGGGGTTGACTGCTACTTAGCCCGTGTTCGCTGTCCCTGGCTATCACCCTCGTTCTGTGTCGAGAAGTGACTTTATCAAACTGTTCGAAACCGATTGCCCGCAAATTTCCTTTTCATTATGAATACCCTAATTTACAAATTCGTAATGTCACTCACATCCCACCTCTTGGGTTCATGCACAGTTCTGTAGCAACTATTTAAATTTTCCGGAAGACTCGTTTATTCATGGTATTTGGCACGCTACGGTAGCCGCCCTTGCTCTGCGCGTTTTAGTATTCAATGGCACAGCGCATGTGTAACATTCATATGAAGAATAAGGGAGAATTCGCTACTACTGTTTTACAGTCAAGGGAATTTAGGGTAGTTTATCGTGACACTAGATAATTATATACGATTGAAAACTGCGTATCACTTCAGATTATACAGATCCAGTCACCATTGTGGGGCAATTGACGTGGATCGCAAACCTTCGTTGCTGTCGACGCGCATGATTTTGTGGAAACAATTTTGCTAGAAACCCAAGCGTCGTTGCCTGTTGGTTATTTGATAGCTCGTGATCTACCCTGCTCCATTCGGATGTGCAATTTTACGACAATGGGAAATCGGAATTCATCGTTGACATTCGAAATTAAGTTTTGAAACAGTATTTGTTTTCGAGCGACTATCTCACTACACTATTTTATACAGGTTTATTCGATACTAAAATAGTTATCCTAAACGAAATGCAGTTGCAATAATACCATTGTTCCAGATGATTGTGAAGATCGTGATCCAAGAAAGTTTAATAGTTCTGTAGAATACTTCACCGTACTCAACAAATCAATGTCACGCTAATGGGTTTGTAACACGTCTATTACAATGCGTCTCATACTCTGCTATTCTGTACAGTAA
>JACCGJ010002259.1:0-12122 GCA_013407085.1 Atriophallophorus winterbourni
ACTTTTACACTTGTTATTTGTCTTAATTTAGGATCTGAAAACTGTCAATATCAGTATCATAGTTCAGTTCAGTTCAGTTTGCACAAGACACTAAGTGGCTAACGAGCCAATCGAGTGTCCAAATTTCTTCCTGTGGTATGCCAGAGATGAGCGTCCATCTCTGTAAACAATATCATCACTGAGCCATATTCGACTGCACAGATTCTTTCGGATTTGTTCCTGGAAAAACTCGAAATTACCAGCATTGATTAGTAAGAAGCACATGCGTGTGTACCTTGAATCGAATATGGCGGAGGTCTCGCCGCCGAAATGTGAGAGTGCTCCTGCATGTTAAAATCGAATGAGAAGACGATGAACAGCAATTAGTTCAGTTTAGTTCGCACAGGACTGTAAATGGATAATAAGCCAATCGAGCGCCCAGAATTTCTATCGGTGGAAAGCCTCAAAGGAGCGTCCACCACTGTCACCGTTAGTTCATTCTTTTCTGGTATCCTCGTCGTATGCGATGTTACGTCTGGTGTTTTCTAGGCCGTCCTTCTGTCCCAGAATTTGTAGCTTGACTGAGAAAAACGGAAAGGTTTTCTGTTCACCACGCCGGTGAGAGGTTAGCCATGGAAAATTGGTGCGTACATTTAAAACATGACATTTAAAACGGGGCATTATATAACCGGATTTTTTGTTTTTTTAATCATGGTAAACATCATCTACATTAAAAATGAACAGAAAATGGACAATTCTGTCGACTGACGACCTGTATATTCATGGAAAAACATCTGGGAAAATCTCATGCCACAATGCATCTAAACCCCTTTTAAATGCTCCTATTTATGTATAAGCGATTAGTTTCTCAGGCAGCTTCTTGCATTAGCTTGTCACTATTTCACTGAAAAAGTGTTGCCTGTGATTCAGACGGCTGTTCTCTAGTTGAAGGGTTGATCGCTCATGAAAACATGATTTGACAACCCTCGTTGCCTAAGCATTTCAGGATTTTGAATGTTTCTATTAGGTCGCCCCGTAGACGCCGACGCCGAAGGGAGAAGAGACCTAAAGAAATTAGACCTTCTTCGTAAGGTTTCGCAAACATCCTTTCAACAATTTTGGTAGCCAGACGTTGGACTCTTTCTAGTAGTAATATGTCTTTTTGAAAGAATGGGCTCCAGGCTAGCACGCAGTATTCTAAATGCGGCCTGACAATCGCAGTATATAAAGGGATAAACACTTCCGGCGTTCTACAAATCAGAACGGATTTAAGCGAACAGAGTTCTCCTCTAGCTCGTTGTGCAGCTGAGGCACATTGCGCAGCCCATTTGAAGTCCGTTGTTACGGCTATACCCAAATTTGACATCATCAGCAAACATGTATTAGGGACATGACAACTTCGATGCTAGGTGATCGATGAAGATCAGAGAGAGTATTGGGCCTATTACTGAACCTTGTGGAAATCGACTGGTAACAGTTGCGAACTCAGAGGTAGTATCGCCTACACGGACCTGGAAGGATCTATCACGAAGAAAACTGGTTATTCAGTCGTGAAGCTCACCAGATATCCCTTTGGCCGCGTGCTTTATCCCTAGGAACCTGTAACTAACCGAGTCGGAGGCCTTAGTAAAGTATAAGTAAAAGACACTTACCCGCCCGCCTTCATCCAGTGTCTTGGAAACTCTATCTAAAAACATAAAAGATACGAGAGAATGACCTTCTTTTAAGAAAGCCATGTTGAACCGTGCTTAATGATGAATTGTGCACGAGGTGGCTGCACAACCGAACCCAGATAAGTCTCTCCGAACTTTTACATGAAAATGAGTCAAGCTTACCGGTCGGAAATTCTTAACTATGTTCGCGCAACCTCGCTTTGGAATGGGTACAACAATGGCTTTCTTCCAGTCATCTGGTAGGATGCATTTGCAGAGCGATTCGTTGTATAACTGACATAGAGGCTCTGCTAGTACTTTAGATATTTCCTTCACAATTTCAGGATGTATGACGTCAGGTCCCGCAGATTTATTTCCGTCTAGATTCTTCAGGATACGAGCGACATCATCCGTGCAAAAAACTACTTTGCTTAAAGAGGCACTCATTTCCGTACTAATAGTTGGGACTAAGTGAATCGCATCCCCGCCATCCATTCTACGTACGCTTTGAAAATGATCGAGCAAATGTGCTGCCTTTTGGGGTCAAAATTGGCTTTCTCGCCATTGTCTAATCAAAGGGTACCTATGTGCTCCCTTGTCTTACCCTTAGACTGAACATAACTAAAACACTTCGTAGGGTTCTTTTTAGCAGATTTCGCCAGGTAAGTTTCGTAGCTTCGCTTAAACCTCCGTTGTAGCTTTACTGTGTTGTATCTCGAAGCCTTATAGCACGACCAGTTTCTATAGGTTGGTATGGCTGTATATCTCCGCCAGTTTCTGTAGCGCCTAATAATGTTTCGCTGCACCGCAGGAGTCCATCAAGGTGGCTTGTTCTTTAGCGGTCAAATAGGACAATAAATGTCTTAAAGACTTAAAATATTGCGCTGAATAACTGACCTTTCGATGTCATCGTTAAGCGGAAAGCCGTAAGGCATTCCAGTCAACTTGATTCAGATTACACCTGTATTTGACTCGTGGAATATGAGAACAGAGAATTTCCTGGAATAATATGGTGATACGGTCATTTTTCCTCAAAGCTAAGTCGTGAGAAAGGTTTAGGACATCTTTATGACCTATACACAAAAGTAGGTCCAGTGTAGATTATGAATGTCCTTCTCTGTATCTAGTTTTTCAGTTACGTGCTGATGAAGCGCACTAAAGTGCATGCAATCGAGATATACCTGGGAAATTCTATCGGAGGTCGTCTGAGTATCCCAGTTAATACCCAGTCGGTTAAAGTCACATATTAAATAGACTTGTGGATCAGTTCTGAGCAACCTGGTAAGAAGTTCCCTAAATTCCTGGTCATCCTCCTCAGAAGCGCCGGGTGCCCTGTATAAGCAGCCTTACGCAAAAGAGAGCTTACCGTCAGTGACGATTGTCCAGACCAGCTGGATGCCAAAGTTGGCCATTTTGATTCCAGAGTCTTGGTATTTGATACCATGCTGTAGTAGTATTATATCTCCTCCTCCGCATCTACCAAAATTATCAATACTTGACGTGACGTGTGGTTGGATTAATTTTGACCTCCGATATTTTTGGATATAACTTTCTTGGTTTTCATCCGATCGGTTTGATTTTTGGATATCTATCTGAAAGCTTGCTACGTCGGATCTCTTCATACAAGAATCATCCATCTGCGACGTGTCGTTCTTTGTGTACGTCAACCGTGGATTTTTCTACAGTTTGTTCGTTTATTGGAATCGCTTTTGTGTTTCTGCTGTTCGATTACTCCATCGGTGTTTATCACTGTCGGGAACTACTCGGAGAAATACACAACGTGATATCAAATTCACGCCAGAAATCTCAAAGGGAATCTGGCAAATTAGCAGCTAAATTGAGTGACGAAATTTTCCGACAAACCGTCATTTTCCGTCAACTCCGCCCAATACCACACAAACCAACCGCAGCCGTATCGATTTTTGTGCTCTGATTTGTACTTTTAGTTGACCCTGTTAACATGAAACAATCTTATGTTCGCGAAACATGCGTCGTCTGCATGAAAGTCGTCAGTGGTAAGGTCAAATCTGTCACGTGTCAAAACTGTTCCCACAAATGTCACGCAAAATGTGACAAATCATTGACCCCGGATGCGCTATCGATCCTGATGGATGAAAACATGCCTGGTGTATGCTACGTGTGCAAAAATTGTCGAGCTAAACCAAACGCAGATTTAACTGCTCGAACAAGTGTTGCGCAAAGCAACCTGGATGATCGGATGCTGAGCTTAGAGCTTATCATACAAACGTTGAAGACATCGGTAGAGACTCAAAATGCTCAGTTTGCCAGTATGTTTTTCGATAAATCGGTAACCACTGACGGTAATACCAGTCAGATAAACGCTAAATCTTCGATCTTTCAACACGAATGTTCAGCTGTTGCAAATGTGCCGGAGTGTCTTGAGGAGCGTCCTTTTCATCAAAAAGCCACCTTTACAAATGCGACTGTTAAAGGCCTGTCTGCCCAAAACATCCCTGGTCCGCAAAAAGATACGAAGCCAAAGCCACCTGCTCACCCGAAGGATCAGCGAAAACCCTTAGGTTCAAAACCAAAAGTCATCGTGCAAAACACTCCCAAAGTGGACACTATAGGTATTCGATCTAAGGTAGTTGGAACGTCCAGCAACCAGCGAAAGCGCCAAACACAGAGTGTACATTCAGTCCATGGACTAAGTGTGATTTGCACCAACGTAAAGGAAACGAGTGCCACCTTACTAGGGGACAGGCTAAAGCACGATAAAGAAGAATGAAAAAGGTTGTGCAACAACATGGACTTGGAGCCAGTTGAACCACTATCATTGATACGACTAAGTCGTAAACCTACTTCTTCAAATCTGGACCAGCCAAGATTGCTTAGAATCACGGTTCACTCTGAAAGGGATCTTGAAAACATCTTACTATCCGCATTTCTCCTGCGTAAGGAGCGTTCAGAGACCACTGCAAGGATCTTTGCTGATATGCCCTGGTGAGAAAGGGTCCGAAAGGACCAGCAACAAAACCAAACGAAACAGAGGGATGATCGAAGTATAATCCTTTTGGGAGTTCCAGAAGCTGATGAAGCAACTGATAAAGCGATGCAGCGCAAACACGATCAGTTACAATGGAGATTCCTCAGTGATATACTTGGTTTGCATGATGTAGCTGTGACGGACACGTTCCGCATCCCCAAATCGACGAATTATAAGGGCATCGGTCCTAAGCCCCTTAAAATAACGTTCTTGCGTAATGATATGTTGAACACGGTCAAAACTCGTTGGGAAAATGGCCGCAGAATAATCCCGCGAGAAATTAGACTAGGTGCATCGAAACACCATATTGGAAAGATAGATGCACCACTAAGTTCAATAGAAACACTACCAAGTCAATCAGTTTTTGACGTGTCAGAAACAATTTCAGCCGATACGATAGATCACTGTGTTCCAACAGTACAACCCCAAAACGATCAAGCATCCCTGCAAGCAAAAAACCTTCAGTTGCCGATTCTAGAGGAGTCGGCCTAACATATATTCTGCACTCCACTAGCCTTCTTCCCCACACTCCATCCTTGTTGAGAAAAACAACTATGAAATGCATCTACACCAACGCACAATGTCTCGGAAACAAAATCGGTGAACTGCGTGCAGTTTTTCTGAGATGTTCACCGGACATCATCGCCGTAACGGAAACGTGGCTGCAGACTCAGCAAACAAATAGTGAACTTGAATTACCAGGAATGTCACTTATTCGTCATGACCGTGAAACCAGAGGAGGAGGAGTAGCTTTGTATTATAGCCAAAACCTTCTGTGCCGTGAGATTACGGATCAAGACATCGTGTTACGGGATACACTCTGGTGCTCAATCCGACTAGCTAACGGCGAAGACTGTGTTTTGGGAGTAGTATATCGCCCACCGTCTGCACAGGAAACTTACAATCTGGCCCTACTGGATAAAATTCGCACGGTTACTTCCAGATACACTTGTGGATTTTTGATTATGGGTGACTTCAATTTACCGAATCTGCAGAGCAGCACCATTTACCCAGAACACTCCCTCGAGCGCGCATTCAGTGAGTTGTTTGACGATATTCCTCTTTATAACCACATGACATGTAATACCCGATACCGCGGAAACGATTTACCCTCACTCTTAGATCTCGTTCTGACAAGCAATGAACACGACATTGATAACGTTGCTTACGAAAGTCCACTGGGACTAAGTGATCACGTCGTCATCCAGTTTGACTATCTGTTTGAAGCTGTAAGAACAAATGATGCCCGTAAAAGAGTTAGGCGGATCAACACTATGGCGTTGAGTGATGCTCTGAAAAACACGTTTAACTGCCAACCGGAAGCCAGCAACGTACATGAGTTTTGGATATGGCTAATATCTAATCTCAAAAGTTCAATCGAAATGAGCTCCGAATTTGTCCTCAGGAACTCAAGAAAAAACTTTGAATTTAAATTAAGAAGCCGAACTCGTAAGTGGTTAACGGTACGAAACATTGCTTGGCGACACCATCGGCAAAACCCATCATCCGAGACCTGGGAAACATTCCGTTACTGCGGAACAAAGTAAACAAATTTGTTATCCAAGACAAGTTGTGCTTCCAAGAAGTGATATCAAGCATGATGGAGCGAAACCCCAAAATACTATATCGTATGGTTAACGATCAAGCTAAGGTGAAACCTGGAGTAGCTTCCGTGAACACATCAACTGGACCAACAACAACTGCAGCAGAAACTGCTGATGCTTTAGCCACGTTTTATTCATCGGTATTCAACCCGATAGAACATGCAATAAACAGCCCAAATCCAACACTTTCAAACATGGTTGCCCTAAGTGAAATAAGTGTCACTGAGAAACGCGTCCTCCAAGGTTTATTTAATCTTAAAACCGGAAAGTCTCCAGGGGCCGACGGAATAACCGCGAAAATATTGAAGCAATTTGCGAGTTTGCTATACAAACCACTCACTTATTTGTTCGAGCAAACACTGGCAAGCGGAGTGATTCCTACAGATTGGAAACGAGGAATAATTTCTCCAATTTACAAAGGTGGAAATCGCTCCGATGTTTCCAATTACCGACCCGTTACTCTGTTACCAGTGATTTCAAAATTACTTGAGCGACTCATTGTTGACGATTTAATGAAACACTTCGAGAATAATCAGTTGCTTTCAAGGAACCAGCATGCATTCAGACGAAATTATTCCTGTTTGTCTAATTTACTGGTAACGCTAGATGATTGGACTAAATCGGTAGATAAAGGACAAGCAATACACGCGTGCTACTTGGATATTTCAAAAGCATTCGATCGTGTTGACCATTCCCTACTACTGCAGAAGCTTGAAGGCCTTGGTATTACTGGAAAGTTGCTGAATTGGCTAAATGACTACCTAACAAACCGCACTAACCAGGTACGTGTTGATGGTGCATTATCCAACCCAATTGCAGCAACTAGCGGAGTTCCCCAAGGCTCAGTCCTTGGTCCGATCCTCTTTCTGGTTTATGTCAATGAAATACCGGAAATTGTTCGATGTAACATTCCGTTATTTGCGGACGACATAAAGATTTGGCGCAGCATTCGTAGTCCAGAAGACTGTCTGCTATTACAAAAGGATCTTGATACGCATCACAGCTGGTCGTTGAAGAACAAACTGCCGTTTAACTTCAACAAATGCAGGATCATGAATGTGGGGAATCGAGTAGAGTTCATTTATCACAAAGGTTCGCATGTCCTTGAAAATTGCAGTGAAGAAAAAGATTTGGGTGTCTGGATATGCTCCAGTTTCAAAACATCACTTCAAACTAACAGTGCCTTTTAAAAAGCAACACGTGTCCGAAATCTACTTAGACGTGTATTTTGGAAATTTTCGCCCAAGATATTCCCAAGGATCATGAATACATACTTGAGACCAGTCATGGAATACGGTTTGCAGTCATGGTCTCCGTGGCTCAAGAGGGATGTGGAACTTATGCAGCGAATCTATCACCGCTCAACGAAACTAGTTCTCAGCATCCGAAACAAACCATATAAAGAAAGGATAGCTCAACTGAATCTGTTCGATTTTCCCTATCGACGAATCAGAGGAGATCTTATCTTACTTTACAAAACATGCCATACCCCGAACCATCCCTTACAGGATTTATTCACGCGAAGGGATACGAGGAATTATCGGATTCATGAATATGTGCTGGTCGTACCCCATTCCCGCCTGAACTGTAGAAGGTATTTTTACTCTGTCCGTGTCTGTTTTACTTGGAACAGTTTACCTTCAACCGTTGCTCACTCCACTAGCTTGCATGACTTTAAAACGAAATTAGACGAATTTTTATTGTATTATTCGTTTCTAGAACACTTATATACTGTTTAATCTATGTTCTTATATTGTTGATACTCTTAAATTTCAATTTTTACCATCCTATGGTTGTTGTTAAGCTTGTTGCTTTTTAGACCATTAAAAACCTTGAATTACCTTGAATTATTTTAGTATCATTTAATAATCGCAAGTCATTCTTGTAGATTAGGAACAGCAAACAGAAACATCCCAATTTCTTTTGATATTGGTAAATCGTTCATGCTGATCAGGATGTATCCGCACCAATTCTTGTGGAACACCACTAGTGACATCGATTTGCTTTGATAATAGTCCATCCACATGAACTCATGTATTTGTTCACATGACGCGTTTGTGGCGCTGTCTTTGTAATGTGAAGATGTAATATAGTCCTGTTAGAATGAATTCTCGTTTTAAGTACTGCTGGGGTTCTTCTCAAATAGGTTCGCTGTGGCTATGTCATGTTATTCACGCAACGTCGTTACGGTTTACGCATACGAGAGGTTCCCCCATTGTGCTATCTCGTTCGAATAAATTCTAACTGATTGCATTTAAAATATGTAAAATGCACCCATTAAAATCTGCAACTGACCGATACATGTCTTAATTTGTTGCATGATTGTATCGCAAAACTGCGCAAATTATGTTCCAAGAGAGAGAGATGATCGCTGAGATGATCTGATTAGCATTTGCCACCTCAAATCCAGTGGACCACAAGTGTGAAATCAATATAAACCTGAGTTGTGCGTTCATCTTTGACCGTGACCACAACAGGATTGCAGAAACAACAAAAACTTTGGAATGTGACCTAATTTCTTGGTGGTTTTGTTACGATAATTGGTGAAATGGCATTACTTTGCACAATATTCACAAAAATCGCAAAAATTTTACTGCACGGGCGCACTTTTCTGAATTAAACCGGTTTAATCAAAGTGCTGTTTTTTTGGAAAATAGCGATCCAGGTCAAGCAGGCTACCGCAGTCCAAGCATCATAACACAAGTAAACCAGAAACGCAAGCCCAAGCTAAATTTCAGGTGACGAACGACAAGTTTGTCAAATATATGATACCTAGTTATATAAGGAAGCTTTCCGATTAAGCATCTAAAACGCTGACACATAGTACAATTAAGATTCAAGATTTATGGTTGAAAAAGCAATTAACTTTACAATAACCACAGGGTGGAAATATAGGTGCAAATGTATATATAAGTATAAATAAAATCAAAATCAATGGGACAATGATAGCTTAATAATAGTTTGGGGAAAAATTCGGATTAGCTCTCATATAATCGTCAAGTTTTGATTTGAATATAGATAAGCTGTTTGAGTTTACCCAATCGGAAGGTAGGGAATTCCAAGCAAAGCACATACGTACGGAATAAAAATAGCTGCGGCAGTTCCGTTTGGAATGTGGTATTTCCAACTTGCAACCATGGCCACGGCTGTTGCTGGAAGTTCGAAGGTGGAATAATATATCCAGGGGGTGGGAAAGAGTAGTTAGTATTTTGTATGCGAGGATGAGATCACCTCGCATTCTCCTTTGTGCAAGTGTCCTCATTTCCAGTTGTATGAGTCGCCTGGCGGTAACTGTGTGATTTTGGGAACAGTTTTAATCAATCAGAGGCTGTCAACGGAGTTAGAACACTGCGTTCCAGACAGAAACCTCTTGTATTGCCAGTGGTTGTACTAACCTTATCCAACAGTGATATGTAAGCGCATCTTGTTTAGTTTCAGAAAGCTTATTCACTAGATAACACTACTTGCTTAATTGCGATCGGCCACACGGTGGACAGTAATTCAAAGTTTTAATGGTCCAAAAAGCAAATACATTACAGTAAACATAGATTAAAACTATAGGGAAAGCATAAAAACAACATAAATGTTTTATCGACATGGGAAGTCAGCATGAGTATTCAAGTGAGAGGTTGGATTTGTTTAACATATACTTGTCAAGTTCAGCCTTGAACATGTTCAAGATTGATGCAAAATGATATGTTGGGGCAGAAAATGCCATATAAAACCAACACGGACAGCAAAAATGAACATTCATCTATTGGATCTATAGTGTGGAATAATTAACTTGTAGCCTTGTGATCTGCTACCAAGTGCTTCTTGCCGTTTAAACTGGTGTTCAAGTGGGTGATCCACTGTATGCAGAACGTTGAACAGCAGGATCATGTCACCCTTGACACGACGGTACGAAAAGTCAAACAGGTTCAGAGTTGCAATCCGCTCATCGTATGGCCTGTTGTATAGCCCGGTCACCAGTTTTGTTGCGCGGTGGTATACCCGTTGCAGCAAGGTCATGTCCTTTTGTAACCATGGGGACCATGCTTGAACGCGTACTCCATTGTTGGCCACATTTAGGTGTAAGTTATCCGTGGGAGTATCTGCTTTGTGAAACTACCGAAGATCCTTCTGACCAGTGCATCGCTTTGGCAGGACTTTTTGTATACAACAGAACACTGCCGTGAAGACTTCAAGTTACTGCTAATCCACACGCCCAGGTTTTTTCTCGCGTAACCCATGAAAGTTTCTGAGATCCCAGATTTACCAACGTTTAACATTTTACATTTTTGGATGTTGAATGGTAGGCAGTTACGCAATCTTTGATGTCATCCTCGAATAAAATGATTTTGCTACGCTTTCAAGTATATCGTTCGCGTACACCAGGAGGAGAATTGGTCCAAAGAATGAGCCTTGAGTTACGCCATTAGTAACCTCTATTGGGCTGGACAGTGCCCCATCAACTCTAACCCTTATAACTCTACCAGTCAAGTAATCCTTTATCCAGGCCAATAGTCTGCCACGCACCCCGAGCTGCTCCAATTTTTGTAGCAGTATGCTGTGGTTAACACAGTCAAAAGCTTTAGACATGTCCAAGTAACAAGCATGGATAGGGCATCCATCGTCCACGTCTCAAGTTCAATTATCAAGAGTTATTAGAATAATGGTAAGGCAGGAGTTTCTTGTCCAGAATCCGTGCTGTCCCATTGAAAGACGATTATATTGTTCAAAATGTTTGATAAGTTCGTCAGCTTCAAATTGTTCGAGAACTTTAGAGACCACTGGCTTTAACGTGGCTGGTTTGTAGTTAGACACGTCGGATCGGTTCCCGCCCTTGTATATCGGAGTAATTAATCCAATTTTCCAGTCAGTTGCAACCTGGTTGCAACTCAGTGACAGGTTGAAAAGGTCAGAGAGTGGTGGGAATAGAGCATGGGCGCATTGTTTAAGGAGGAAAGGTGTTATTTCATCAGCACCCGGGGTTTTTTGTATTTAACACCAGGTTGTAGGACGCCAAGGACGGTCCCAAGCCCGTCTGAGAAAGGAGGAGGGTTGGGCTTAGGGCTAGCAACCCTATCCCGTTAAACCTACATTGCTACGGAAACGATGACAACAGATCCGTGGTTCGGTCATGCCTGCAGGATGGATCCCAGTTCGCATACGAAGGTAGCCACGCACTGGCATCCGCAAGGTAAACGAAAAAGGGGACGGCAAAAGGAAACTTGGCACAGAACGTTGGAACGCGAACTACATGCACAAGGATTCACGGTGCAGACGGCAAAGGAAGCAGCGACAGACCGGAACCACTGGCGTGAAGTTGTCTTCGCCTCGTGTGCCACCCGGCACGGAGAGGACTGAATGAATGAATGAATGTTGTAGGACGTGGGATTAAAATGGGGGGGGGTTCCAATCCCACCAGATTCAGGGCGTATGCACTGTTGAAGTGGTTAATCTAAATGGCTTAATCAAAATATCAGCGTTTGAGATCATTTCTATCATACACCAACATATATGCCACGACCGGTTTCGTGCTATTGCCACTGATTAGTTTAGGAAAAAGTTGATATCGTAAGCCATAGTTGGCATGACCTGGCTGTTCAATCACATGTGCCCAGACATGTAAGTGGGGGTAAACCGCAAAGTTCAATTTTTTTAGCAATACTCAAATTTCACGCTGAGCTGTGGTCAATCGGAACACATATGCGAATGACTCGCTAACTTTTCTGAAAACTTCAGTGTAAAATTTTGGCGACCATGTAACTGTTCAACTTGTCTTGAATCTTCCAGTTTGGCCCACCGCAGATATTTCAATTCAGAGCGTGTTTTGTTTCCGTACAACACTTTAGCTTCCTAAACTCGCTTCATATAACAATGGCCAGGGATTTGAAA
>JACCGJ010002260.1:0-12046 GCA_013407085.1 Atriophallophorus winterbourni
TGAGAAGGTACGTCAGCAGTATCTTTCGCAACGCCTAGAAATACCATACTTCTTGGATTATTTTCTTCTCGAGATTAATTCGACGACTTTCACTCCCATCATGGTAGATCTGCATGAATACGACATGTAGACTCTGGAACAGGTAAGCATTTAAGAGTACGTTTTCCAGGTCCTCCGCAGATTGCAGCGTAATTCGAAAAGGTGAGGATCATTATCGGGAGGAGAATTCCGGTGGCAGTTCAGCCGAACTATTAATGAGGGAGTAACAATAATTTCAATACAGTAACCCAATCGATTCTTTCCTTGTAGTAATCAATCTCAGATGAATCATGACCAGCTTGGCATAGATTTGGAATAAATGTGGTCGATGATCGTACGCATTTCTAGAATAAATCAAACGTAGCAAAGACATTTAACCAAGGAAACGCACTTGCAGCAATGAACCGCATTTCGTAATTAGTTTTGATGTGTTTGCTCTCGTTGACTCAATTTACTGGTGTAATGACAACTCAAGGAAATTCGACGGAGTCACGAATATCATCGGTAATGTGAATGGACAAGTATTATTGTCTCTAGAAAATGCTAAAATATTTGGAAACTTTTATCAATTTTCACTGCATGTGTATGGATCAAATCTCCATATAAAAATATAATAGGGGGGAACCACCCGCAATAACCAAACATTGAAACTCAAGTTACTTATTCATGATATTCCTAGTAATTTATCCTGAGATCAATATAAGGAAAGATTACACGGGCAGAGATATTGATCAGTCAATAGACCAGAAGCTGTTTGATGATAATAATGATAATATGAAGTATAATTACCGACAGAATTTATCAATCATGTACTCGAACATTTCAATAAGTTACATAAAGTGCACATATATTAAAACGAACTTGTTGCAACATATTTGACATTCGCTGACACTGTTCAGATATCTTTGATTTGAACAATTTGGCGACTTGATAATACGTAATATTACAACATTTCCGGAATAAGCTTACAAACAAACATCGAGAAAGTGAAGTTGTTTGTAACTTACCGGCTGCATTTAATGGCAGTGCGCTCACACGGATGGCATTTGAACTAGCATCTATTCGATAATGCGAAATTGCAGTAAACATCACTGCATATTGCTCGTCGCTCCGGGTAGAATGACTTGTCATCAATCGATATGTGAGCATTGTCTCATTTAGATATTGATGACGAATCAGTCAATACAAAATCTCGCTCTGGGTTTACACTGGCTTGCCGCTAACACTAATTAAGTTAAATCATACGGTTTTGTCTTATTAATTGTGATGGTCGCATGATTATTTGACTGAGAATGCTACGAATTAAAATTAGGACATGGGGTTAAAATGCTAACACTTCATAGGACTACAGAATTACGGTATGAATGTGAATGTGCAAAAATAATGGTATATAACGAGATATTTATGTGGCTAACGAATAATGTTCGTTCGCATATGTTAGTTAAATTCCGCTTTAAATATCTCCATGCAATGGAGAGTCCATCACATGTTGAGAAATTCCAGAAACTTTTATTACGCTCACGATCAGATCGTGAACGTTGGATCTTGATGAATAAGTTAGGTCTACTTACCACACATTATAACAAGTGTTTAAGTGGATGAGAATAATATCATGAGGTATTTTGATATGGATAAAGTCACATAGACCTAGACGGCGCCATTTTTCATTGTACGGAGCCTTGCGATGGATCATCACGGACTTTGTCGCTGTTTGATAAATTTTATCGCAGAGTGCAATATAATTTTTGCAGCTAAGGAGCATAGACAATAAACATATTCCGTCGTTGGAAGAAACTAGACATGCGTGATTATTAGTCACGTTATCAGCAATAATCTTCAAAACATTCTTTGAAAGAAACCCAACAATCTGCAGATATGTTGATTTACATTCGAGCAGTAAACTGTTTGCTTTTGATTTCCAGTATTCCGTACTCCATAGTTTGTTTCCGCATAGATGCATGCCAAGCTTCCAGTTCCCGATCGATATGATTCAAGATTCAACAATATATGGCATACAATGCTTATGGCTGTATAAAGCGTATGACATGCGTATAAGAACAAAAAACGAGTCGTTGGGAAGATCGACATGTTTTGTATTTATAAAAAATGTCATGTATTGTCTCAGTATGATGCAAAATTATTAGGTAGGATATGTATCGTGTTAACTTGCGTAATTAATTTATAAAAACGGATTGTATGGTGAAATTACCAAGCCAAGCTTTTTCGAAATCCTTTCACTAGATGTTTGTACACCGTCTGTCGGCCAAAAGGAGATTCTAAGAAACAACGCGCACCCGAAAAGCAGAACCGACAGCAGTTTCGTGGAGAATGTGATTTATTCAAATCCAATGTGTGATTGCATGTGGTATGCCTTGACCGGCCGCGGTATGCAGGCCTCAGAGGATGTATCTTCGACTTCAGTATTTTATAAGTGAGGATTAAATCCAATCGAACACGTTTGTGGGCCGTTGTATCCTAATTAAGACACACCAGTTGAACCCATAAAGGAAGCCGCGAATACAGCTCACCATTGTAGTTGCTCTGCGATGAATCCTTTCAAAACCTCGGTGTCTTTTGTAGCCATAAAGGTTAATATACGTATTCAGGAGCAGTGGGAATGTTTTAAATGAAAAACGTCCAAATATGTGCCGAAGCATACCTAGCAGGTGGCTTGCTCAGTTTTACATGGCCTCACATTGCATGTTGTTCTTCAGACTTCAACTAATCCAAACGCTCAGTTACTTTTCTCCTGTTGTCAGTTCCAGTTTTTGTGATTGAAGCTTGTAAAAGAATGGGATGTTTTCCAAATATGTAACATTTTGCACATTCTGGAAGCTTATTCATGAGTTTTAATAGTTGACAGTTGAGTCGTTTAACATGTATTCAGTTATAATACTGGGTTATGAAATCTGATAAAATGGAACAGTCTATGATAAGTTAAAAACATTACAGGACAGCTAGACATTTGGATTATTTGTTGAAACCTTTAGTCGGCAATAGAGCCCAGTTCATCAAGAACCCATATGACTTTGTAGCACGCTTAAAGTCGGTAACAATTGATGACGATGAAATAATAGTTAGCTTAACAATTAGTGACGGGCCTTGGAACGTGATGCCAGTTTGTCAGACCGCACAAACTTGAGCGTCCAGCAGATTATCAACGGTGTATCGATCTGCTCAAGCATGAACCACTTCGTTTTTAATGAGCAATCATATAGACAAAAAGAAGGGTTGGCAATTGGTTCACCGATATCTCCAGTACTTGCCAACATGTGTAAGGACCATTTTCAAGAACAAAGCACTCAAAAATGAAGGGCTTAATCCAAAAATATGGTGACGTTGATGACATTTTTATCATCAAGCGAGATCGGTTAGAGGCCATCTTTAACTACTTAAACGAAATAAACCCACGTATTAATATCACAAAGGAAACTGAACCTTTCAGAGGCACTCTCCCATTTTTAGACTGTTTAGCACAAAATGTAAATAAAAAAATAAAAATTTCTGTCAATCGGAAACTTATCGATACAGATGCTGTACTACGATACACTTCCGCTCATCCAAGACAGGTCTTCAGGTCCATAGCATGTTCCATTTTCCATAAGATATTACACCTGTGCAGCGACGAAAGAGAACGAAAACTGGCGCACCGTGAAGCGAGCCAAAGGCTCAGAGACCACGGTTATCCAAAACGTTTTGTAAAACGCCAGTTGATTAAGGGAAATTACTCATCCGAAAAATCGGATAAAAATTGGAGAGATACAGTTTGTATACCGCATGTGTGCACATCTGAGGCGATACGTAGAAGCTTGAACCAGACGGGTTGAATCGTTACCGATAAGTGTGGATTAATCATAAATGAAGCACCGAAAATGTCGCAAATGAGAATTCATGGTAAGCTGACCATTGTTCCAAACTTCGTCCGACACGTAAAGTTGCCCATTAGCTTGCGGGAATCGCAAAGGATGTGCAAGCAAAACAGATATATTTTGAAAGGGTTCACCCGCTCCATTATCAACGGTCATCATTTGAAAATCTCCCTCAGCGTTTGTGCATCTACCATGAGTGCAATCCAAGAATATTCAAAGCAAACGCAAGACAGAGAAAAGGAAGCAACTCGTCGCTGGTGAATTTGAATCGAATGAGGCATGGCGAGAAAATCTAAAACATTATTTAACATATATGTTCATGGGAATTTGAGCCACTCTACTGAAACGAATGTTTGCCCGCCGAATGGTTGTCAATTTTGATACCCAGCGTATCAGGTTGTTGCTCACCGCTCGCTTCACAAATTCTTTTGTGTGCGCCCGTGTGAATTTTCCCGCTTTCAGTAAATTGGGTTCTTCCAACAGAGTAATACAGCTGATGACAGACCAACATAGATTATGGTTCATTTGCGTCTGGGTTCCGTTGAGCATTGCATGGGATAAAGTTCTCATACGCGAGTTGTTGCGTTTGCTCAACTTGAGAGACTACTCAGCCAATATGACCATAAAAATTCTTCATGCTGAGTGTGTTCTCCCGGGTCCGAAGCAACCGCTGATTGTAATAGTTCATGAAGGTAAGTGGAGGATTAATGTCATAAAACCTAATGTACAATAATCTTTATTATTGTTGCCGAAAGTTTACGCAGGCTAACCTTCGAAACTGGAGAATCAGCATACCCAAAATGACGTGCTTAGCCACGTTTCAATGAAAACGTATCACGGCACTCAAACGGTCATCTTGATGACTCACTTTTCTCGTTCACAGTTGCCTTATAGCATACATTATGGACTGAGAGGTTGAAACATTCAGCTAAAACCATGAACATTTTTACATGTGTTATTATATCATTGTTCCGTCGTATGTCCTCTGTGAACTACTGAATCGAGTCGTTGCATGGAGTTCACGAGAACACACTCATCGTGAAGAATTTCTAATAGTCACCCGGGCCCAATAGCCGTTTAAGTGGAACAAGCGCAAAACGTCCTGTGTGTGATCTTCATCTAATTCCATGTTAAACGGATTTCAGACCTAAATGTCCTGTGTGGGTCTGTCATCATTAGAACAAATCTGTCGGGAGAACCCACGTTTTTTCTAGAGTAAAATGAGCGTGGCAGATAAACATACACAGGAACACACACTATAGACGTTCTACAGCACGCTGTCAGAAACAATGTGTTCGAATCGCTGAATGCTTTCGGCACCATAAGTGTTAGCGAGCTTGTAGGCAAATATTCGTTTCAATGGAATGATTCTATTTCCCAGTGAACCTAAATTTCCAATGAAAGTTTGGTATTCTTGAGCCGTGCATCATTAGATTCGAATTTCTCGGCACTACCAACGTGCACCCTCCACTGATTGGTTATGCTGCATCCTAGCCATGATAGTCTCACTCGCAGTCTTAAGGTACGGCTATTCCTAATTTTCAAATACAATTGCTCAGCAAGCAATGAAAATGAATTTCGCAAGAGCAGATGCAATAATCATCCAAGAAACACTTACTGCTCTTTTTGCTGTATTATATGTCATCAGTCATACGTTTACGAATTAATCTTAATTATCTTTACGATGAAAAATTCGACAATGCATCGAATTTCGGAATAACGTTGATCCGCATCAGTAAATCATCTTGAGGAAACCGGATTTCGCAATGCTTTGTTCGAAACTTTTATTCTTTATTCAAAGATGATTTGTCGATAAAAAGCTTCAAAACCCACAAAATTACATCTGTTCGGAAGTTACGATTATAAGAACTATTGTTACGGATTAATAACAAACACAATGACATACTTGTTCGAGCGATTCTTCTAAAACATCAAGTGAACCAGATAGTAAAACGTGGGTAGTTGAACTGTTCAACAACTGCACAGAGTGGACACTAAATGCAGAAGAAGTTCAAGCTGCAATGCTTTTGACACATTTTAATGTGTGGCCGGGAAGTTGTGTTATCACAGGAGATGAAACAAGTCTGCTAAGTAGGGATTTTTTATAAAATAAACTCCTAATGAAAATTAGTGATCTTCGTTATCTTTGTGATTTAGGCTTTGAACAGTTTCAAAATTCTGAAACGGATTTCATGTGGATGATTATAAAGTGCCAATGACGTTGCAATGCGTTATATGATTTCCATAACCTGAACATGTTTTTTCAACCAAGGATTATGCTAAAATCAACATGCAGATCATATCTATATTGCTCCTCAAAATTGAATCTACCGGTAAACCGGTAAGCTAATGCCAATAGAGAAAGAGTTTTATATAATTGTTTAATCAGGAAATGCGATGAACATGGGCACATTTGTTAGTATGGTGAAGCTAACGATACACGTCCAAAACCAAAATACAACGTATCCAAGGCTACACGATACAAAATGTCACAAGCTAACGGATAAATAGACAAAAACCAAAATCCAATACAAGAGGTTTCCGTGAGTGAAGCGGGTATCATGAGAACAGTTGGATGTAGAGGCTACGAAATTGTGTGGATTGAGCGTGTGCGCTTCGGTGAAGATTTCAAAGTTTGGAAATATTACGAATTGCTTAGAAATCTGACAGTTGAGATTAGCTGTCGTCGTTGCCCCCGAATGCAAACCTTGGCGTCTTGATTTTTTCGTGGGTATTGGAGAATTCGTTCGTCATTTTTTGACTACCTATCATAACCAAGTCCTTTGAAAAATTCACAAATTTGATCATGACGGTCCATAATGTAAGCACTGGACTCGAGTTTTGATCTTATTGGGGATCACTAGCAGTGCATATCCTCTGCTGTGGGTGGGAATTGAACCCCCTACCATCATTACAGTAGTCTCACGAATTACGAACAGGTCTACAGCTCCACCGTTTGACAGATTCAAATTAAGCGTTCATGAATCTTTATTGAGACTGGCGCATTTGAGTAGCTTTGTCTGTCAGATCAGTGGTGAGGGAGCTAGTAACATCTGCTATGGTCGCCAAACCGATCTGATCTCCACGCTTAATTGGTATCTGTCAAACAGTGGACGTGTTGCCCTGTCCGTAAGGCGTGTGACTGCCATGGTGATGTTCCGGTGTTCAACTCCCACCCGACGCAAAGGATATGCACTGCTGATGAGCTCCAATAAGAGCGTACTCGAGTCCAGTGCTTTTATTATGGACCGTCGTGATCACATTTGTGAATATTTTAAAGGACTTGGTACTGATGGGCAGTTACAAAAATGATGAACGAATTCTCCAACATACACGAAGCCCACGAAAAACTCGATCTCTAAGGTTTGCACATGCGGGCAACGACGACACCGAATACTAACTATCAGATTCCGATACAATTCGTAATATTTCCAAAATTTGAAATCTTCTCTGAAGCACACACGCTCAATTCACGCAATTTCGTTGCCTTTACATCCAACTGTTCTCATGATACCCGCCTCACACACGAAACCTTTTGTATTGGATTTTGGTTTTTATCGATTCGTCAGTTAGCTTGTGACGTTTTGTACCTTGTAGCCTCGAACACTTTGTATTTTGGTGTTGAACGTGTATTGTTAGCTTCACCACACTATCATTTTAGTGAATGTGCCCGTATGCATTGTGTTTCCGCGTTTCCTGAGTAAATGATTTTGTTAAACGTATTCTCTTATCTCATTCGCTTATCTGCTTGCACCAGTACAGAAAGTTATAATTAGCTTCAATTATGGGGACAAAAAGTATGAAGGGAATAGAGTAGTTTTTAAATCTGCAGTTAATAGTAGTATTGTGTCCGATATGGCGATCGAAATAATCTCTTCATTCACACTGAATTACATTGCGTCCAATCACGATTGTTAGACAAGCAAGAAACTTCACGCGGAAACGCACAATTCATTTACCGAAAACGGACACAGTCGTAAACCTTAATTTTAGTTGCGGTCTCGTAATTTATCGCCTCCGTTAATATTATGTTGAAAAATTACAAATTTTCAACATGGAATCCATCTTCGGCAACTGGTTTGTGCCATTCCCCGATCGGCCAGTAATGATTTTTAACTTGTCATAGACTTTTCCTTTTTATTAGGTTTCATAGCGCAGTACTATAACTGAGCCCTTGCCAAAAGACTCCGCTGTGAACTATTGGAACTCATGAACGCCAGACCCTGAGAGGAATCTCTCTGTGACGAATTGCTAATGATCATACGCTCTGGGAACTCGTGTTGGTTGAGCCAACACAATAATTCTAGCATAGGAACCTAATCGATTCTTTGCTTTATAGTAATCAATTTCAGATGAATCATGACCAGCGGGGCATAGTTTTGGTATAAATGTGGTCTATGATCGTACGCATTTTTCGAATAAATTAGACATTTAAACAAGGAGGTTCGAGTTTAAAAGCGCACTTGTAGCAATGAACCGCATTTCCAAATCAGTTTTGATTTGTTTGCACTCGTCGGCTATAAAAATAGAAAAATATAATTGGGTGAACCACCCGCAATAACCAAACGTTGAAACTCAAGTTACTTATTCATGATATTCCTAGTAGTTTTCCCTGAGATCAATATGAGGAAAAATTACACGGGTAGAGATATTGATCAGTTAATAGACCAGAAGCTCTTTGATGATGATAATGATATCATGAAGTATAATTGTAGAAAAGTCAAGATCAGCGCGACAGATGTGTATTCACTACACGTCAACAAACATATGAATCATCATGGGAATTACAATACAGAGATAGACACACTGACAGCTACTGCATTCTGATTGGACAATGAGTATTCATGCTGACAGCCACTCCACATCCTTCCGTTTTTCAAATGAACTTACGTACTGTGCGGTTGCGCAAATTTATTTCGTTTGGAGGCTCTGGATCTCTTTCACACATCTCGTCTGAATCAATGGGTTCTTGCTTTCTTAAATGTACTCTATTTCTTTTCACAGTTCCGTGTTGCGTATTCACCTCGTAAGATCTTTCACCCGTACGACCACGGACAGTTCCAAGATCCCATTTCTCAGCTTCCATGCCTAAGGATTGTATCCAAACCGTATCTCCATCAGACAATTCGGGTAGGTCACGTGCACCCTCATCATATACCTGTTTTTCGCGCTCCATGCGCCGTTTTAATTGCTGATTGATGACGTCCCATGAAACGTCATGTCTGGACAGACGGTTGGTAACAATAGGTATCCTGGTTCTTGTGCGTCTACCCATGAGTCTTTGAGCTGGGCTTAATTCTATATCGGTGGATGGAGTATTTCTATGTTCCAAAAGCGCTAGATACGGATCTTCTTTAGCCTCCAGGCATTTTTTCATTATTTTTTCGCTTCTTTCACTGCCGATTCTGCTTTACCATTGGATTGGCTATGGTAAGGGCTGGACATTTCATGTTTAAAACGCCATTTTTCTGCGAAGTCAGCAAACTGCTTTGCAGAAAACTGTGGACCTCCATCGGATCTGACACTTTCTGGGATACCATACCTCGCAAATTGACCTTTCATTTTCGCCACGATTTCTTCAGCTGATGTGGTACTCAGTTTCTCTATTTCGAAAAAATCGCTGAAATAATCCACCAAAAGTAAATAATCTTTTGTCGCATGTGAAAACAGGTCAGCTGCAATATGTTGCCAAGGGCGCTCTGGTATTTTGCGACAAACCATTGGTTCTTTTATTTGGCGGTTCCCGAACTTGTTACATATTGGGCACTTGGAGACGAAATCCTTCACTTGGCAACTGACGCCTGGCCAATATACCGTATCCTTGGCTCTTCTAGTGCAACCGTTGATCCCCAAATGAGATCGATGTAACTCCTGTAACATCACCTTTCGGGCTGAACGTGGGATAACCAGTCGCTCGCCCCGGAAGATCAACCCATCCTCAGTTGATAATTCATCTCGGATTTTGTAATAAGGTCGAATGAGTTCGTCAACCATCGCGATACTATCTGGCCAGCCACTGATTATCTGTTCCTCGAGCTTCTTCATTTCGTCATCCTCAGCCATAGTTTGTCGGATTCGTGGCAACCTGATATCGCTTTCTGCAAGCGTAAAGTGTACTTCTACCAGGTCCAGGTTAGCAGCGGCTACGGATTTCAATGGAGCTCTAGATAGTGTGTCCGCAAGGACCATGGTTTTACCCGGCTTGTAAATGATTTCGAAATCGTATTTCTGCAGTCGGACTAGCATTGACTGTAGCCGACGCGGTGCTTTGTCGAGTGGTTTTTTCACTATTGTGGTCAAAGGCTTATGATCTGTTTGTACTATAGTCTTTCGGCCAAATGTGTAATCATTGAATTTTTCTATCGCGAATACGACTGCCAGCAGTTCTTTTCAATCTGTGCATAGCGAGTTTCTGCATCGCTCATCGTTCGACTTCGAAAATCTATAGGTTGGTCGTTTTGCATAAGTACGGCGCCGATACCGTTTTGGCTACTGTCACACTGTATCACTAATTCCAATCGGGGGTCGTAATATCGTAAAACAGGTGCATTGGATATGAGTCTTTTGATTTCTTCCCAGGCCTGTATTTGTTGTGTCCCCCAGACCCAAATTGTATCTTTATGTGTCAGCCGCCTGATCGGTTCCATTATCTGTGATAAGCAAGGCAAAAAACGGCTAAGATAGTTCACCATACCGTTAAAACGAGCTATACTCTTGACATCTTGTAGGAGGAGGCATGTGTTTAATGGCCTCCACTTTTGCAGGATCTGGCTTGATACCGTCACTTGATAGGACATGACCATGAAATGTTACCTCATTTGTGCAATATTCAATTTTCGCTTTCTTGAGTTTAATGCCCAGTTCGAGGCATCGTTGAAGAAGTTTGTATAGGTTCTGATCGTGTTCTGCCTTTGTTCGACCGTAGACTAAAACATCATCTGCTATGCAAATTACACCTGTAAGGTTTTCTATGGCCTGTAGCAGCCGTTTTTGAAATATCTCGCTAGAAACTTTCAGTCCGAATGGTAAACGAAGCCAACGAAACCTTCCAAAAGAGGTTCCGAATGTCGTCAAAAAAACTGGATTTATCGTCCAAACACACGTGCCAAAATGCTGAAGACAGATCCACTTTCGTGAAATATCGAGCACCAGACAATCTCGGCAAAGTATCTTCTAACAACGGAAGTCTGAAATACTCTCGCTTGAGGGCCATGTTCAAAGCTTTCGGGTCGATACATATTCTCATTTCACCTGACTTCTTTGTTACGACGGTAACCTGGCTGACCCATTCAGTACTTCTACTCTCCTGATGACCCCAACGAGCTGTAGTCTTTTCAATTCTAACTCAAATATGTCCTTCACTGCAAAGGGTAAACGACGTATTGGTAAGGCGACCGGTGTTACATTCGGATCAATTGACAACTTACAAAGTCCAGGCAACTTCCCCAATTTATCATCAAAAACACTCTGATACTTTTGACAAATGTCTGTTATGTCCGAATTAATATTATTGATACAGTTAAAAGTAATCAGTCTCAGATTTTCGATCGCCTCAACTCCGAGTAGCGGTAAAAAAATTTCATCAACAACGTACATTATATGTTCTATATGCTTACGGCTTATTGGATTGTGCAGAGTCGCCGTAAATTTCCCCTTGGCTTGACAGTCGTGCCATTTCACATTCGCAAAACGATTCTCGTGTCAGATATGGGAGCATTTTGTACGTAGGCAAGTGGAATGAGATTAACGGAGGCACCTGAATCCATTTAGAAACGAACCTTCTTGCCGTTTACCTCGATTTCGGGAGACCGGATGTGATTTACTTGTTCCTCACCGTAAACGACACTGAAAGTCGAAAATGAGCGCTGCGTATTTGTCGTTGTCGTCCCAGAAGATCGACAGCAAATCGCGAAATGGTTTGCTTTACCGCATCGAGTACAAACTTTCTTCCACGCAGGACATAGTTCCTTCTTAAATTCATGTTTTCTGCCGCAAAAACTGCACATTTTTTCGACTGGATTGTTTTCTCTACATGAATTCTGTTGATGTCTTCGCAAGAATGAGTTCTGAGGGCTTAAGTCTTTTTCTCGGCCGCCTCCTCACTCTTGCAGATATTTATACATTGCCTCAACATAAGG
>JACCGJ010002263.1:0-12039 GCA_013407085.1 Atriophallophorus winterbourni
AATCAATTTAGTACAAAGTCAGATCGGCGTTCGAATGTCAGGTCACGGATACGCACACCAGATGAGCGGCAATAACCGCGAAACCGGTCGTGTGCTTCTGTCCTGCTTTTCGAACGTCATATACTATTTATTAATAAAAATCTGACTTTAAACAAAAATTTAGCACGGTGTTAGACGCACAGCACAAAGTACTACACGATTGCATATCCGTGCAAGATTGTGTAGACGGTGAGACAATATTATTATTGAAGCGAACGGAGCGCCACAAGACTCCCGATTGCTTCAAGTAGCAGCTCATTAGCCTCGCTAATCAATTTCGCAACGTGTTAGATGTGACGCGCAGATGTGACGGGTAGCCAACTGCATATCCGTGCCTTTGGATGAAGCGGAAGAGCGCAGTGTTGATGAGATTACGAGATTAGACAAGGTATCAGGGCAGGCCAGAAGTTTTATAAGGTCCCGTAGAGACGCGTTGGCTGTGTAGGATGTGATAATAGTCAAGTGTCCGAAGGCCATCATCACCTTCGCATTGTAAAATCCTAAATTTTCGTGAAAGGGTGGAATTTATAATGCTGCGGAATAGATTGAGAAGTAGAAGAGAGACGTCCTGCAATGAGGTGACTAGCCCCAACGACGCATTCAACCAAGTGTGCGAACGAACTGAGCAAGGTCGTGTGGCCTTCATTGGCATGCAACACAGCAAATTTTTCCCAACATTCCAATTGAACACATATGAGATTAACCAGGCACTCTATGAAGAAGCTGAAACAAGATCGCCGCTGACGAGGCACTGTGAAATCAGTGCAACCTAACTTTACTTTTTTTACTTTTGTGCGACTATCTCCTCCTGGAGGATGAGTCGGCTTCAACGAAGGTTCTTGGGGATTTGGGTACAAAGCGGCGTCCCCAGCACCACTCGGCGTTTGTTGGAGTCAGCTTCTCTAGCCTTTGCACAACCAAGTGCGACCTGCAAGGCAGCAGGGAGTTACCAGAACGAGGTGGTCTACCAGACTCTGTTCCAGGTTTTTCCTCAGGGTTTTCTCCCGAAGCCTTTCCCGCAAGGCAGCGGAGGTTTAAAATCAGGGTTTTCCTTCCCTTAGATGAAATGCCCCCCAGGCTAACGAGCTCCATCTGCCCGAAGCAAACTGGTTTTCAGGTACCAGTCACTCGCCTTCGCCCCTTCTCCTGTTGGTAGAAGCAGTTCCGCCGGGCTCGGGGAGCCACTCCCGCAGGCCAGAAGCTGGACTTTGTTGTCAGAGGCTATTTGAGACGCGTGCCATATGAGAGCATTTTATAAACAGTGGGAGCTTATCCCCACCGCCACCCTCGGCTATGCAACCTAAAACGTAGCTGCAGCCTAAATGTCACGATCATTGTCTCAATTGTTCGACTGGGGCTCGACAAACGAACAGTATCGCAGGTTACGTGCAGTCTGTTGAATTTCGCGGCAACGCGGTTGTGGATTTATTTAGGTATACCTGCTGTCTTGACCGTTCACCGTGTAAAGCGTCGTTTTTGAGCAGTGTGCAACTGTCGTTGAACAACCGAAAACTGAATATATATGTGAGTGCTTCGGGAAACTTTTTTCCTGACTGTTTAGTAATTTAAAACGTTGTAGGGTGTGAAAACGCCATGCGTTTGTGACGGTTGATATCGACCGAAGGAGGTCAACATCCCACAGTCCACACTGCTTTGTGTAGAAACCGCAAGGGTGCACACCCAGCTATGATACACGGTATTCTCCTACCTATATATTAGAACAAAGCTCAAGGTTAGCCTTCAAGACTGTGCGCAACGAAATAAACAAGCACCAAGTACAGAATCTAGCTTAATGTTTAGAAGACCGGCCGAAGATTTACACCCTCTTTTCACAATTTTCAATTGAGGCGTGTAATCACCTTATATTTACAGTGGAACCGGACCTTAACGTGGTGTGACGGTTTATGAGGATCAATGAGGCGTTGAAAGATACCGGGTGAAGCTCATTTAGGCGCCATCAAGGTCAATATGCCTTCGAGGATTCGAGAGCAGCAAGCTGGCTTTCTTCAATGTAGAGATTGCATCGACGATCGTGTTACGCATCGACAGATCTTAGAACGGTAGCAGACTTATCGGCTGCCGAAAATAGCCATCCTCTTTAGACGTCAAGGGACAAAATGTCTTGCTGTGTAAAGGCGTCCCGCAAAAGAAGGCTAACATATCGCGAACGCGTTATGCTTATACACCTTACAGTAAGTGCAACACAGTGTGGTAAGATACTGTCAGGTTGGCCAGGACAAAGCAGCTTCTTTAGCCTTTGCACAACCAAGTGCGACCTACAAGGCAGCAGGGAGTTGCCGGAAACAGGTGGTGTGCACCAACTGACCGTCTACGAGACTCTGCTCCAGATTTTTTCTCAGGTTTTTCTCCCGAAGCCTCTCCCGCGATCAAGTATCTCGCAAGGTAGCGGAGGTTTAAAATCAGGGTTTTCCTTCCACTAGATGAAATGCCATCCCAGGCTAACGAGCTCCATCTGCCCGAAGCAAACTGGTTTTCAGGCGCCAGTCATTCACCCCCGCCCATTCTCAAGTTGGTAGAAGCAGTTCCCCTGGGCTCGGGAAGCCACTCGTGCAGGCCAGAAGCTGGACTTGGTTGTCAGAGGCTATTTGAGACGCGCACCATATGGGAGCATTTCATAGACAGTGGGAGCTTATCCCCCTGTCACCCCTGGCTCTGAAAACCTTTGGAACACCTCTTCCAAGTATAAGCACCTCATTCCAAGTTGTTTCCGCTTCTACAGATTCCGTAGCTGTTTAAGTCCCACCCAACCTCATCTTTGATGATTTTGATTTGTCACGCTTGTACGGCGGGACATTCTACCCAGATGTAATAGCTCTCCTGATGATGATGATGACGATGATGCGAGAATAGTCTAGATTGTCATCTTTCTTTCAGGTCTGTCTGAGCAATAACAAGCTGGCAAAACCCGGCACATGCGCATCTGATCAGACTGCAAATAGTAAATAAAATATCAAGCAGATTGACAATGTTGGAAGTGCCACTGGGTTAAAAACACGCGGTAAGAGTACGGGGCACTTACCACAGTGTTCAAGGCAACGGGCCTCCATTTGGATTTTGGACGCTTAGTTACCTCTACGATTTGGCCATAGCGGTTCTAAAAGAGGTGGAAAGAAGAGAATAAACATAAAGTGTCGGTGATCACGATATATATCGATATGTATTTGCATAACCCTATACAGTTTTGACGGCATTCAACAAAACGATAAAATGTATAATAGATTGGAAACAAAAAGAACAAAGAAATTTTTGTTTATTTATACACGTCCCATTTTCTATTTTTTGTTTGCTTACAGTTTATTGTCACGGGAAAGTCGGAATGATGCACTTTTTCCAATGATGTCGGTTCGTTGCCATCGTTACAAATGTGTCAAGCCAAACACCATGTCCTTCTCCAGGCAACCGCGGCCGACCAACCTTGGCTAGACCAGAAGTAAGCCACTTCAAGCTACTCCTCCACGTTAGAGACTGGCCATCAGTCACTTTTTGCCAGTCTGTACCAGCTGACGCATAAAGCGCTCGGCGTGGTAATCGTTCACCTTTATCCTGTGTAAGACATGTCCGAACCACCGGAGACGACGTCGGTTAATGGCTGTCTGAAGGTCAGGCTATCTAAAACAAGGCAACTGACTTTAAAGTTGAGACATAATGCTGTCTTCCAGCAAGAACATTCCTCCACAGACAACAAAATTTCCTAGGTAGTCGAGCTGCTCAAGATGAACGAGAACAAGATCATTTGTAGCAGAATGCCGTAACTCCCTAGGCCAGTAATGAAGAAGCATGTTTCACAAACCCTGAGAATAATACAGCATATAATTAGATGCCTCCGTTGCCAAAAGATCCATAGCCTGTTGGATGAATACTAGGTCTTCACACCAGTAAGAAAGTTTCATAAGGCTGATCTATAAGCCGAGCGGAGAGCAGGTCGGATATCCAGGAATTCGGCGAAAAAGCAAAAACACACATTGCGAATAAGAATGCTTAGAGGCTGACAATAGATTAACTGAGTTGGGTGAAAAGATCGGCGTGTGCCAATCGATTACACTGAGTGCTTTATTCGAGTAGAACCATCGACGAACTCAGCAAAGTGTAGCCAGTGAAACCTGTTTCGAAGACGCAGCGCTTCTGCCCTGCTCAAGTAAAACGCACTGATTAAGGCCAATAATGAGATGCCACTGATAGCTGGTTGCAAGCTTCTCGGCTTTATGGTTTTCGTATGCTTCTGTTCGAAAATGGATGACTTGACAATAGCTGAGCATACGTGGAGTCTAGCAGACCATACGACACACACGCATTATACAACCATTGAATGCATCCATGCAAAGTGAGATCAGTTGGAAACTGCTTGGCCATGACTATAGAATGAAAAACGGTCGTACATCGAAAGATCTATTCTGTGCGTGGGGGAATCCAGATCAAGAAATTGAACACCGGGCATGTCACCTTGCGGTACGTTTCCGAAAGCGGCATGAAAGCTCTTGACATTGACACTACGATTAGGAAATGGCTTGCGCAGGACTGTTTTCTTCCGAGGCGCTGTGCCAAGCGTCATCCTGAAATAAGGGAAGAGGAGGTTCTAAAGGCTGTCAGTGGGGATAAACTCTCACTGTCTATAAAATGCTCCCATATGGCGCGCGTCTCAAATAGCCTCTGACAACCAAGTCCAGCTTATGGCCTGCACGAGTGGCTCCCCGAGCCCGGCAGAACTGCTTCTACCAACAGGAGAAGGGGCGAGGGCGAGTGGAGCTAGTTAGCCTGGGAGGGCATTTCATCTACGGGAAGGAAAACCCTTATTTTAAACCTCCGCTGCCCTGCGGGATACCCAATCGCGGGAGAAAACCCTGAGGAAAAACCTGGAGCAGAGTTTCGTAGACGGTTAGTTGGTGCACACCACCTCTTTCTGACAACTCCCTGCTGCCTTGCAGGTCGCACTTGGTTGTGTAAAGGCTAGAGAAGCTGACTCAAACAAATGCCGAGTGGTGTTGGGGACGCCGCTTTGTACCCAAATTCCCAAGACCCTTCATTGTAGCCGACTCATCCTCCAGGAAGAGATAGTCGCACAAAAGTAAGTAAAGTAGGTAAGAGCAGAAGGTGCGTTCCAATGCTGAAAGCAGATCACACCAACGGTGTGTAAATACCGTCGATCGACCGTGTATTGCGTATCGCTGCGCGGAAGATTGTTACTCTCAAATCGGACAGTATATTCACGTGAAAATGTTTAGAGCTTGTGACCAACATGTACATCCAAGACCGATATCCACCGAAGGATGCCTACAACAATGTAAACAGAGTTGGAAATATGGATGCAGTCAACAACAAAACAATATTATCGATCGAGCAGGGTCCCTGATCGTGTGGGAATTCACGAAAATGAAAAGACAGGAAGAGCGATAGAGTGGGTGTAACAAAATCACGTGAGAGACGATAAACCCCGGTTGATGACAACCTCTTAGAACGCCAACATCTACAAGAGTTACTTGGGGGGGAATTTGACACAATCTACACAAACTTACTTCCATCAGCTGATCGTAATAGGCTCGACAGCAATCTTCGTCGAACAAACGTCCACTGAAACGCAGATCAAATCAATGAGACTGCAGGAGGGTTGGACAGAAGTGTGCCTCGTGAAAAATGCTTACCGTTTCCACTGGAACTCGACCGATTTCCCACCGCACTCGGCAGTGACTGAAACGGTGAAGGAGAAGGAAATTCAAAAACGAGGGAGTCGATTTCGTATATGCAAGATCCAGGTGAATCGTCCAGGATGGGTTGTGTTAATCACGCCTCATAATTACTACGAAATTCGAATCACATAACTGAATCAACCCGATTGAACTCATGTCTCGGGATGTGGATGTCAACAACAAGCAACAATACGGGTGTTATGATAGAGAGAACCGAAATAAGGCCAATGGCAGTGTTGAATATACTACTCAAAATCGATGAGAGTAGTCATTTTACATTGAATTGTAACCCCTTGAAATTATTGACAAACGAGACTGCACGCTTGTGTGTGCTCGTAATAATGATCAAGTATCAAAGTGCATTCGTGATGAGTACTACTCACGAGCGTTCGAATGATATACAGGACACATCATCATCATCATCATCACAGACAGCATTACACCCCCACCCACACAGCGTAGCTTCATCGGAACCGGTTAGCACGATATCGCCTGACAAAGCGCCTCGAAGTGACTACCCGTGCAGACAAAATCGAGACGTGTAGTTGTGCGTAGTGGATTTACATCCGGTGTATGATGCGTTGTGATTTGCCAAATTGGCGTTCTTTTACCCGCTGTGGGGAGATGGGTGGTCAACGGTTGAAGCATTGTCCTCAAGTGCACGTGATTAACGTCGCGTCGAGTGACCTTGAGGTGTTGACCGACAAGGTGACCGATATGCATTAGCGATGAGTGCGAATCACGAGCTTTGAATGATATACAGAACTCCACCCTCCGACACGATACAAGAGCAAGAAGCGAAGAAAAGATCGACGACAACAATTGGGGTTTATGAAGGATTTCATTGGAACTGTTCGAGACTGCTGGACAACGTCAGTAGCATGTCGTCAATGTCGGTCAAACGAGCCATGCGTGGTGGTGAGGGCTTGAAGTGTCACGGTTGGCACGATTGATGAATCAGATCGAAGTGGCACCAGGAACAGACATGTTTGAGAGTCAGTGTTGTCGGTGCTTAGTTTGCCTATATAAGATAGGCATGTGTCTTGTCTTGTGCATAATCAACGTGTTTGGCCAATCGGCATTCTCATGTGCTCTCTCGAATTCTCCCCACTCATATCTCTCTATGCCAAGGCAACCTGACAGTATATTAGCCCACGTGCAATCTCCGACTGTGCGGCACTTTGCCAGGATCAGACTTGTGCTCTCATACCATCATACCATGTGTTGTGGGTGAATGAGATGACAGGTTGGGACAGGTTGAGCTCAGGGATAAATCAGGACAGAATGGTCAAGTGTGTGTGAATCACGGGTGTATCGTGGTTAATGTTGGACTCTGTGGCCCGAAAAGTGGAGATAAAATGCCAGGTGTTGGCCACCTGCCACACGTTAACCGATGGCCTTTCGGGTTAAGGTCCTAGTGGTGTTTACTGATGACGATGGCCTTTCGAACCCCATCGTCTCGGCTGAGAGAACAACACTTGTATACCGAATCTTATGCTTATAAAAGTGACGGCGTTGTTCTGTACAATGGTTGGAAGAAGAACGGAAGGAATGGAAATGGAGAAAAGAGGCAGTATCGTTGTTCGCTGCCTCTGATCCCGTTGTTGGTTGCCTCGCGCCATTTAATAATAGAAAAGTGGTCGATATCACTGACTGGGCAGCGAAGATCGATAATTGTACACGTGATGCTGATTGACCTTGGAATCGTGTGTTGGCGAAAGGTTGAATAAGTAGACGTATACAATGGTCTGCTACAGCCTGAGATGCTGGAATAACCAACCGGAAGTCGACCGATAATCCAAAACATGTTGTGTGATTCAACAAACGTTCTGTTTGGAAACGGTTGGACTTGTCACTCATCACACTACGATGGAACGATTGCCACACTAACACATCTATGGATGGATGAAACACTTAAAACCGGATTGCGGAGGGCACGTATTCCGAATTACCACAGCGGCATCTAAACCAAAATGTCATAGCGGTTTTCAGTACCATGATTCTTAACACGCTCCCATTGGCGCCCTGTGCTTAACAATAGTAGTAATATAAAGCAAGTACCAAAGTAATGTGGTGCTCACATCCCCCGCACTAACACAGCACTACCGGTTTCTGGCTGTTCACCGCCATTAGATGGAGACAGTAAGTTTAGCTTCAGTGAGGCTTGAAACAGTGGATAAGTGGTAAACAAAGTTATACGGTAGTGGAATGGTGTCCTCGACGTTCCCCATTAGGACTGGTGTCCGGCAAGGGTGCCCTTTGTCCCCTGTGCTATTCAACTTCGCGATCGATTGGACAATGAAGCAGGCGCTTTCAGATTACGCCGGTGTGATACTGAGTCCGAGCGTTTCGATTGCCGATTTGGAGTATGCCGACGACATCGTATTCTTGGGGGATGATCCTATAACGCTTCAGACGACCCTGGAACGCCTCAGCTCATTTGCTTCTATGCTGGGGCTACGAATCAACACGCGCAAAACTAAGTATTTTACCACCGCCACTGGACCTCATCTGCCTCTCACGATTGGTGGCGAGAACTTGGAGATGGTGAACACTTTTCGTTACCTTGGTTCGTGCGTGCTACCGTCAGGCCAAGCCAGGGATGAGATACCGACCCGTGTACAAGCTGCGCGCACGGCGTTTTTGCGACTACGTTGGGTTCTATTTAGCCGTAGAGAAATCAGCCGACGTACAAAGCTGCGCGTCTACAGAGCGGCGATTCGCCCAGTTCTCACTTATGGATGCGAGACGGGGCCTGTGTGGGTGGAGGATATGCGGAAACTAGAGGTTTTCGACCACTGGTGTCTCCGACGCATCCTCAATGTTCGATGGGATGAGCGGGTAACGAATGACGAGGTTCGCCACCGTTGTTTTGATATCCCTCGCCTGAGTTCTATATTGCGGCAACACCGACTGAGATGGTTTGGCCACATCCTGAGACGCTCGGACGCTGAACTAACCAGGATGACACTATCGCCGACCCCCTGCGCAGAATGGCGTTGTCGTAGCGGAGGACAAGTGAAGACTTGGCTCGCCACCGTGAGATCGGACGTGGAGCTGCTTGGTCTACGATCGGTTTACGGATGGCGCACGTGGAACCGGACCTGGCTTACAATCTGCGCGGATCTCGCTTCTCACCGCCGAGCGTGTGCGGCTGCAATCCGTGACGTCAATGAAGCCGACTCATCCTTCAGGAAGAGATAGTCGCACTAAAGTAATTAAAAGTAAACTAAGTGCGGGGGATGTGAGCAACACATTACTTTGGTCATCCATAAGTGCCTTGAGTGCTTGACCACGAATCACTAGGTGATTCTGTGTTTGAACATCGTAGTTCGTTCTACGAACCCTATATAACCGTGGCCTTCAAGTATAAAGCTAGTACTTTATAAAGGTACTCTCAAACCAGTGCTATTGAACACGGTTTTTAGGTTGACAGTCTGTAAATGAGAGAGCACCTGCATAGTGAAGCATGCCTTCAAATCTCGGAGCTAAGAGTAAAACAAACAGCTGGTGAAAAAAGGGATAGATTTGAATGTCTAACTGTCCGAAAACTACAATACGTGAGCAAACCCACGTAGCGTGTATAAATTACTGCATATCTGGAGAGGCTTGAACAGCTTTAGGTAGAGTTTCACAACTGACACACGACAACACGACCACAAATCAGTAATATCGGCACACATGGATCGAGGTCACGAATTCAATTGGGATAGAACATAAACAATCGCCAAATGCAGAACTGGTTACGTTCGAGAGTTCCTCGAAACGCGGTATTCGACACCACAACCAATCAATGAACATATCAAATTGGATTGGGTCAACGGACCAATGAGAACACACCAACATCGAGGACAAGCATGGATTCTAGCCAATCACAGTAAATGAGGTCGCAACGAAGCACATAAATTCGAATGATTCACACCGACCAGTTGCTTTGAAAGACGTTTCGCTGATGATGTCATCTAGTTTAATGACAAAACGTCCGCAATCAACCATACCAGCTCGGAGAACAACTATGAACTACAATCCGGTACCTGAGCTACAAGTTTTCAAAACTATACCAAGACTAAAGTCAAAGCACGGAGGGGGGAACAAACAAATGAATAAATCTAGATTATGTGAATTGATTGGCAGACGAGAAATATCACACATTCATTCACCTGCAATTCGCCAAAAAGGTTCCGGTACAAAACGGTCCACTTCTCGAAATCGATCCACCACAAAACCCAGCGTGGGGAACTGGCACGAGCCGTAGGATATTAGTTGATTGGCCAGCGCGCGAGGAAACGCTCGTTGAAGTCGCAACGTTTGGAATCGGGTGAAGGCAGCGCCAATGCGAAGATCTAATTCTTGGCGAGCGTCCACCGCATCACTGACTAAGTAATCTGGCTCCGTCAACTGGCTCATGGCTCTCCGGATTGCACTAAGGTGGGGGTGGTGGAAAACAGCAACGCGCGATGAAGGACTTCAAGTCATCAAGATGGTTTATGCACGGCGGCAACTCAAACGCGAATAATAATAATGAAAATTGAACATGGACTCCAAACTTGCACGTAGACGTGAACCAGTCACAGTGCTTTGTTCCTAAGTTTGTCATAGCCGGGTGTGGCATTGGGGATAAGCTCCCACTATTTATAAACTGTTTCCATATGGCGCGCGTCTCAAATAGCCTCTAACAACCAAGTCCAGCTTCTGGCCTGCACGAGTGGCTCCACGAAACCGGCGGAACTGCTTCTACCAACATGAGAAGGGTGAGTGACTGGTGCCTGAAAACCAGTTTGCTTCGGGTACATGGAGCTCGTTAGCCTGGGAGGGCATTTCATGTAAGGGGAGGAAAACCCTGATTTTAAACCTTCACTGCCTTGCGGGATACCAGATCGCGGGAACTGCTTCGGGAGATAACCCGGAGGAAAAATCTGTCAACTCCCTGCTGCCTTGCAGGTTGCACTTGGTTGTGTAAAGGCTAGAGAAGCTGACTCGAACAAACGCTGAGTGGTGTTGGGGACGCCGCTTTGTATCCAAATTCCCAAGACTCTTCTTTGAAGCCCACATCCTCCAGAAGGAGATAGTCGCACAAAGTAAGGTAAAGTAAAGTAAGTTCGCCGGATAGAACATGCTGCGAAAGGGCTGGTGAATTTAAAGCTGCCAGCACCGGGGATCTAAGACGTTTCCATAGGGCACTGGCCACAAACAGTCTTTCATAGACAAGTCTAGCCGGTGGCAACTCAGTGTGATGGCAAAAGAAAGGAACCAGTGGCGAGAATCCTGCCGTGCTTGTGTCCCCGTTTATCAATGACCCCCCCTCCCTTATTCCAAAAAAGACAAAAAAGATCAAAAACGGCATGTGTAAACAGACAGACAAAAAACCCCCTTTTTTTCTTTTTTCTTTTATCACGTACCTTCTTCATGGTATACTTGTTGGCACATTGTCTGTTAAGACTTATGTGATAATAAATAATAAATAAAACAAATAAACCCATTAAAACGTAAGCAACTCTCACATGAGGAAGCCATAAAATCAAATGACGGAATCAAATGATGGGCATGCTGAGCTCAAATTAAACGAAAGCGGAACTCACATTGGTGTAATTTCTGAGAATTTTGCGCGCAACACTTCAATATCCGGTTTGACTAGAAAGGGAACGCTTGGAATACGATCGAAATGCTTACTTTCTTTACAAACGTTGATAATTTCCACACCAATGTTCTCACCTTCTCTGTCGCAATCTGTCCAGATAATCAACTTTTGGCACGTGCGAACCTCACGTTGTAAAGTTTTCTTCAATAAAATGTAAACAAACAAACAATGGTAATAGTAAAAATAAACAATAATGAAAAGAAGTTTGTAATTAGGTGGGCCGCTCGTAAATCATCACATTTTCGGGACACACCAGATCTGATGGGAGATCAGATCGGTTGGACGACCACAACAGATGTAGCAGGCTCCTTCTCGGCTGGTCGGGCATATGACGCTACGCAAATGTGTAAGTCCGTGGAATGATTCATGAATGCTAAATTGCGATGGTCCTGGTTTCGAATCCGACCCGAGACAGTAAATGACCTGCTGATGAGCTCAAATAAGAGCGAAACTCGAGTCCAGTGCTTACAATGTGGGCTGTTGTGATCAACTTTGTGAATATTTCGAGGGACTCGGTACTGATGAGTGGCTTCATTACTTATGGATGTGGTAGGGAATCAAGATCAAACAGGTTTATTCGATATGTTAGACCCCGAGGGCGTTTGGAGCACGAAATGCATACTGGATGAACCTGAAAACTCCTCGTACGGTTGACTTAAC
>JACCGJ010002265.1:0-24924 GCA_013407085.1 Atriophallophorus winterbourni
TATTAATAGTTTGGGGAAAAATTCGGATTAGCTCTCATATAATCGTCAAGTTTTGATTTGAATATAGATAAGCTGTTTGAGCTTGCCAAATCGGAGGGTAGGGAATTCCAAGCAAAGCACACACGTACGGAATAAAAATACCTGCCGCAGTTCCGTTTGGAATGTGGTATTTCCAACTTGCAACCATGGCCACGGCTGTTGCTGGAAGTTCGAAGGTGGAATAATATATCCAGGGGGTGGGAAACAGTAGTTAGTATTTTGTATGCGAAGATGAGATCACCTCGCATTCTCCTTTGCGCAAGTGTACTCATTTCCAGTTATCTGAGTCGCCTGGCGAATGACATATTTTCGAGACCAATGACAAGCTTAGAAGCTCTCCGGTATATGCGATCCAGGAGTAAGATGTCTTTTTGGAGCCATGGTGTCCAGGCTTGTGCGGCATAATCTAGATCCGGGTGTATATATGTATTCATCATGAGAGGAAAACACCCCGGGAAAAACGTCCAAATATCCGCCGTAGCATGCCGAGCAGCCGAGACGCGCTTTTGTAAACGGTTTCGCATTGTAGACCATTTTTCAAACTGCCGCAAATCCAGACACCTAGGTCCTTTTCTTTTTCAGTGTACTCCAGGTTAATGTCGCCGAGCTTGCATGGATAGGAAACGCCAAGGTCACGACCAATCTGAATCATCTTCGACTTTTGCATATTCAATGACAGTTTATTTTCAGATGACCAGTTGAACAAAGCACTCAAATCGTTTTGCAGCAAGATACAATCGTCAGCATTTCTGATTTGTCTCCATACTTTTATATCGTCAGCAAACAAAACCATCTTACTATCATTTGGTAGTGGTATATCGTTCATATAGACTAGAAACAGTATTGGTCCAAGCACTGAGCCTTGTGGAACTCCGCTAGTGACATCGATGTTCTTCGATAATAGGCCGTCCACACGAACTCGGATTTGTCTGTTGCTGAGGTAATCTCTTAGCAATTCGTATAGTCTTCCAACAACACCGTGTTTCTTTAGCTTGTTCAAGATTAAATTGTGATCAACTCTGTCGAACGCTTTAGAAATGTCCAGGTATCACGCATGAATACAGCCCCCCGCATCTACAATCTTCGTCCAATCGTCTAAGCTTGTCAGCAAATTTGTTAGACAAGAGCGATTTCTGCGAAATCCATGTTGGGCAACTGCCAAAAGTTGGTTCGTTTCCAGATGTCGCACGATTTCTGCGGTTATTATTCGCTCAAAAACTTTTGATACCGAAGACAGCAAGTCACCGGCCTGTAATTTTTAACATCAGAACGACAACCACCTTTGTAAATGGGTATTATTTGTCCCAGTTTCCAGTCTTGTGGCACTACGCCAGCTTGGAGCAAATTATTAAACATGCAAGATAGAGGTTCAGATAGCTGCGCATGGCAGGTTTTGAGCAGCTTTGGAGTTATCTCGTCTGGTCCTGGAGATTTCTTAACGTTTAATTTTCGTAAGTACTGCGCTACCACCATCGGAGTAATCAATACTTCACTCAAGGTCGGTCGGTCAAGTCGAACGATTGGTTCCTGATCAGGCTCCATGGATTTCGGCGCAAAAACTCCGGCATAAAAGTCTGCTAACAGGTCAGCGGTCTGATTTATGGATTCTGTGAAGCCGGACGAAGTTTTCAGGGCAAAGCCTCCTGGTTTAATATTTGTTCTATCGTTTACAAGTCTATACAAGAGCTTCGGATTCTGGTGCATCTGAGTAACCAAGTGCGATTGGAACGCTTGTTTATCATCTCGAATTAAGCTGATAACTTTGTTTCTCAGTCGTGTAAATTGTGCCCAAGAATCAGCTGTGTTGGTAGCCTTGTGAAACTCCCACGCTACTGCCCTTTGTTTCATCCACTTTTTAGTCCTGCTTCGTAGTAAAAAATTATTTCGTTGAGACGTTTTCTTCAAAGCAAACATTGAATGTTCCTCCAATATAGATTTGAGGTGCTGTAAGAGAGATCGCCAATGACTATCCGGATCGGAGTAATCCAGTTGTGCGAAACTAGTGCTTTGTAACTCGGCACACAGAGCACGGTAGTTCACCATTCTGACGCATTTTGTCTCGTCACTATTGCGTCTAGCACTACAAACGCACTCGAATTCTAGGACAACGTGATCGCTTCGTCCGATCGGCGGTTTATAAACGATATTCTCAACAGCTGTGGGATCTGATGTAAGTATAAGGTCCAAGGTAGACGGCTGGTCTGATCCTCTCATACGTGTAAATCCAAAAACGTGGTTATAAAGGGGTGCGTAATCCAAAACGGCTCGAAGTTCATTTTCAAGTGCCTCTGATGGATGATCATTCCGGCTATAGAGCTGGGGAAAGTTGAAACCCCCCATTATTAATATTGTAGATTTGCGAGGTGGTGATCCAATAGCTGAAAGTCATTTTATGGCAAGAGACATCTGGGAGAGAGGAGTAATTGTGATACGTGTTGAAAATGTGGTGAACTATGCTATGTTTGACTTATATCAATATTTTGACATCCAGTGTCAATTCGTGATAGGATCTGAGGAATTTGGCGAAACGGATTTTAGGGATTGTTTACCGAAAACCAATCAAATTGATAGACGTCGCGTTACTTCTAGTAGATAGAGTGGTAGTTTCATCAGTGTCTGTCAATTTCGACGATTAGCCTGAACTTGGCAAGAAAGTCCATTCCTTCAAATCAGCGTCTACAAAGATCCATAGGAAACTGCTGCGTAGAACCAGGTAAAGTGACAAGAACGTCTCGCCAATTGAACTTATTTGGATCACATTTGAGCCATGTGGGGTATATTCAGAAGGGCGGTGAAGTTTAAATTGTAGGAATGGAAGAAGATGAATCCTGCTATGTATGATGAGGAGGTTGAATTTTTTCATGCAGTCGATCATGTAAAACAAACGAATTTGAGTCAGGCCTGTGGCAGTGGTTTACATTACTGGCCGATGATTTTCATGAAATGTTTTTCATTCAGTAACAACTACGGTTATGTGTAGTGAATCGCCATACTTTTAAACCGGTGATGATAATAAAAGAAACTGAAAGTCTTGGGTAGCTTTTTAAATTGAGCGTGAGAACCGAAGAGATTACGAGTTTGTTAGGAAAAACATTAGACGCTTAGCTATTACAGAGTTTATCTATTGTTGCGGTAAGCTTACATATACTGGTTTTTCTGTATGCACGCGAGGATAGGTCTGTGACAGGCGAAACAGGCGCTCGAAAAGTGTGTGAGATACAGTAGGCAGCTTTTCAAGATTTTTTTCTTGCTCTAAATGGCAATTACTTTCGTGACTACCGGAGCTAAGATTTGAATCCACAGTTCTTTCAAAATGTGACTGTTCGCGTATGATTTCACAATAAAACGTTCTAAATGTCGCAGGTGGTGGGAATGGAATTGGTCACTCATTTGATCACCACTAAGAAAGTTTCTCAGATTTTGTTTATTTCCGAAGATTTATCGTATTATTGCCTGCACCTTCAGTGTATCGTAAGGGGTATCAGTGGTTTTTTGTATTAGGTCAGCTACTAGTTTTACTACAAGTTTTTAAAGATTAGCGACAATGTCATAAGTTGCGTGAATTTTGACTATACACCACGTGCATGTAAAACGCAACCCGAACATGAGCAAACAACACGCGTGGATCCAATTCTATGAATTCAGGCAATCTCATCACAGAATTTTCCATAATAAATGACGATGGGAATCGTCGTTATTTATCATAACATAAGCGAAAAATAATGAAAATACGGGGAACGGGTAGAAATAAAAATATTCAGAAAAACAAGCTCACCATTTGTAACTACACAATAGTAAGAGAATATCAATATACGCAAGTCATCACTACCAAATGAATGGCTTTTTCTTAATATTTCGGGTATTAAAATGGTGGTTGGCATCCACTCGAATAATATATATGGAGCGGCCTAAAATGCATCGCCTTTTGTATTATCTGCACAGATGAATTACACCACAATCAAAAGCTACCACTAACGGAGAAGACAAAGCAGGGGAACTTGGAAGTTTATTATATGTGAACGTGATACAGAATTAGTGGAACAAATACGTGAGTGTTGTGCATGGAAGGAAATACAAGAATTACTATCAAAAATAGACAAAGTATAGTGTAGAGTAAGTGAAGCATCAGGTTTTAACTGCCAAATGCAGTAGTGACACAGTTATGTGTGACTATGTTGTTATTTGAGCACCATCTGAAAACTTGCCTTAACTGACTGCTTGACCATCCGCATTCATACATTTAATTCTTTCTGGATTATTGTTGCGTACATCTGTCGTACTAGTTCGGATTTCGTACTCTAGCACCTTATCATATTTTTTGCAACTTGTTCTCTTACTGGGATAATGTAACATGAAATCGTCCCACTGAATGAGTTTCGGATTGTAATATCGCAAATATTCGCAAACCAATATTCACTGCCTTCCATTTTAAGGGACCAAGTTAATTATTGTCTCCTGTAAATTATGTACCACTACACAATACTAGCTCAACGGTTTCCACCAATTTTTGCGCGACAAAAATAATTTTGATGCCGTGTTTGGTCAAACGATTTGCATGTACTGTGCACATTGCCGATTAACATTAGATTGTTTAGACTCTCCAATCTGTATGATGGTATCAATGTTGCTCGGTACACTATTGTTGAAATACACGATTTGAAATCGAGATTCCATAAGACAAGTCTTTTTTAAAGTAAAAGCTTGCCACACACCGTATGCAGTCGATTCTACGGTCAATTGATTTTGGCATCAATCGTTTTTAACTCAGGAGATGTTTCACATCGGATTACTTTGTTTGACGGAATTTGTTATTCAGTCTGCAAATGCAGCACCATTGAAGTAAACAAAACTTGGCAGAAAACGAACGTGCACATCAATATTTCTAAACGCACGAAGTTAAAATAATAACATCATGACTGTAAAATGAAGTGAAATTAGCCCTCTACAAAATTCAACGTTTATTTTTTCAGCATGCATTTTATTCTGGCAATCGCGTTTTATATTGCGCTACATTAACCCAAATTATTACCAAGCTTGATTGATTGATTGATTGATTGATTTATTTATTTATTTTATTATATTTATTTATTTATTTATTTTATTTATTTATTATTCGTTCTGAAGAAAGCTTCTAAACATAATAAATTTGAAACAACGAAGCAGGACTAAAATTGATGAAACAAAGTGCATGATCATGGGAGTTTCATAAGGCTACAAACAGCCGATTCATAGGCACAATTTACACGACTGAGATAGAAAGTTATCCGCTTGATTCGAGATTTCAGAAACAAGCTTTTTAATCGCATTTGATTTCTCAGATGCACTACAATCCTGAAGCTCTTATATCGACTTATAAACCAGCAGTGTTTGCCTTGAAAACATCGTCTGCTTTCACTGAATCCGTTCAACAGATTGTTGATCTATTAGTAGACTTTTATGCCGGAGTTTTCGCGCCAAATTCAACGGAGCTGTTGAGGAGTCCATCATTCAACTTGATCAACCGACTATCAATGGAGTATTGATTACTCCAACGGTGGCAGAGCAGCACTTACAAAAATTAAATATAAAGAAATCTCCGGAGCCAGACAATATAACTTCAATGCTGCTCAAAACCTGTCATACGCAATTGTCTGATCCTTTATCTAACATGTTCATTAATTTGCTCCAAGTGAATGTGGTGCCCAAAGACTGGAAACTAGGACGAATAACACCCATTTAAAAAGGAGGTTGCATTTCTGGGGTCAAAGTTTACAGGACCGTAACATTGCTGTCTTCGGTATCAAACGCTTTTGAGTGAATAATAACTACAGAAGTAGTTTATCAAATAGAAACAAAAAGGTTGTTTGTCAGTTGACTAACATAGATTTCGCAGCAATCGTTCTTGTCTAACAAATTTGCTGATAAGCTTAGACCACTGGACGAGTGCAGTAGATGCGGGTGGATGTATTCATGCATGCTACCTTAACATTTATAAAGCTTTCGACAGCGTCGATCATAATCTACTCTTGAACAACCTACAGAAGCACGGTATTGTTGGAAAATTATATGAATGGATTCGTGATTACATTAGCAACTGATACATCAGTTCGTGTGGATGGTTTATTAGCAAAGCAAATCGATGTCAATAGCGGTGTTACGCAAGTATCGGTGCTTAGACCACTATTGTTAATGATCTATATGAACGATTAACCAATACCAAACGACAGTAAGATGCTTCTGTACCTTCACTTCGAATATGTGGTTATTGTAAAGCTAATTGATTTTTCAACCCCAAATCTTGAATCGAGATTCATGATGGTACCCGTATTTATTAAATTTGAATCAGTGCATTTTTATAATATGAAACCTCAGAATTGTGCGTCTAAAATAGTAATGATGCTCAATTTATTCTTTTATGAGTTCCCGTTGCGATTGCATAAAAATCGATTTGCCCCGTGCGTTTCGCTTGTGATTGTGAATGAATCGATCACCGCGGGTGGATCCTGTGGAAATGAAGACGTTTTCGATCAATTTTAACCACAAATTATATTCCACGTGTTATTTAAAAACGTTTATTGACATACAATCGTTTTTCATCAAAAAGCATAATTTGCAATTAATTGCTTCCTTAAAAATTGCAATAAGATATTCGATGTAACGAATTTGGTCATTTTAATCAGCTGACGATAAGGTACCATGCTCCATTATAAGTATTGTTTTAGCTATCTTGATTGTATCATCTGTATCGTAACATATTTCTGCGAAACGTTTTGAATTCTGTCTTTTCTATGCAACCTGCTTGTGATTCACAAATAATTTGTGATTGTTGACTGCACATTACATAGAACTGTTCAATTTTGCCAGTTTAATTTACCAAATAATATATTGAAATATTAAAGGATAAGTTGATTATTCATTTTGATATTGATTAAGGGAAATTTAGTTTGAAGAAATAATTTTCATCCATGAAAGCAAATTATTTCACACGTTAAAAAAAACAAATTATTTAGTCACAAACCACACACCTCAGACACCGATATCTGTTCAATTGAAATGTGTGAGTGATTCCAAATATTCATTCGCGTGAACCCATAATCATCGGTCCTGAACGCTGACCACGGGAAACCTCCAGGAATAAATGGATCGACTCCTTCGTCGCTTCCCGCAGAACCAGTGATAATATGAACTGGTGCCGGTGGATTGTAATATGGGTTTTTCCCGGTTGCGTTGCAAACCTCGAGACAAAATTCGATCATCAATTTTTATTTTTATTTATCTGAAATTTACACGGTTTAAAATCCCCCCTACTCACAGTGCGATTGTACACCGGCCATAGGCGTTCATATGAATGCATATGCGCGGAAATGATCAAATCGACTCCTTGCTCATAGAATAATTCCTCCAAACCAAGCAAGTATTTTTTCAAACCGTTCTCCATATAAGGGTACCCGGTGCGGACGAAATTATCTACATTCGCGCAGTTGATAGCTTCCACTGCATTGCTGCAATACATTGGTCGATGTGCAACCGTTATAATCCATGGACGAATCGCACGGCTTTCCTCTGTGTTCGCTTCCTTCAAGATGAAATTTAGAGTGGTTTCATTCCAATAATAATGATAGTTCAAAATTTTGTTCATTTGATTTCTCTGTAATCCATGTAAGGTTCAACGTTACTGTTATTAAACTTCCTATATCAGTGATAAAGTTTCACCTAAACATGTTTCAATAATTTCGATGTCAGAGGGACTATTTAAATCCCCACTTCTATTTACCCACATTCAAATAAGAATAAATAAAAGGATACGGGTTTGTTCCGCACACCTGAAATCAAAAGTTGCTAACACATTTAATATCGCTAGCAATACTTCATAAGAATAAAAGTACTCTGTTATATTAGTTTTACTTTTCATCTTAAATTCATTTTTTTATTGGCTTGAGAATTTGTAACAGATCTATGTTCCCTTGATGCACTAAGTATTTTGATTTCAGCAGCATTAGGGTCATTTTTGCTACTAGAACATAGCGTAGTCATTGTTTTGCTTACTGTATCCATACAACAGAGGAATACGCCATATTCTATAGCTAAACCAGCCATTGAAGCGATTTCTTTTACTTTTATGCCGCCACTCAAATTCGTATAAATATGCTGTGATTTTTTATGGAGTGCACATTAACAACAATGGTATTTAGATGACAAATCCTATGCATGCACGAACACAATTAAAAGAGGGTCACTCTCATATAGATCAACAGCATTTCGATGGGTAACGATGAATTACATTGCATTTCGATGGGTAATGATGAATTACATTGAAAACATTTGTCGTTGACGAGATTTCTTGCCTAATATTATTTCTTCCGCTGAAGCAGATGTTCACGTGTAGGGTTCAGCAGCGATAACGTCTCCGAATGATTATGAGCACAGTAGCTGAAAACCTAGCGTCGATAGGTTTAGATGAGTAAAATTCTCTATTTTTCTGTGTAGTGTGTGCGGTAAACGTTCAAAATGGCGGTAGTAACAAAGGAACTGAACTAGCCTTTAATCGTTTGCTTTCATTTTATAGAGTATTAGTGAAACCAACGAATGCTTGTATAAATCCAGAAATATGAAATCATTCCGCAGATTGAACATTAGCTATTGTCATGAGTAAACACTGTTTTCATTTTTCGGTATATTTTGTATTGCAGAACCTGATAGTTTGTCAATATGACCAGTATAATAGTTATAAATGATTGAGCGTCACTTATTTTTTGATGAAGCGCTGTTGGAAGTAGATCGGAATGTCGATTCTCGCTCATCGAATTGCTAAAGAGGAGTGATGACAGTCTGAGTATTTCTACATTAACGTTTTATAATAGTTCGAATAATGTACCGATAAGAATAAATTTAAGCATATTTAGTATTTTTGTGGCCATTCTATTCGGAAGAATTAATCGAATTTGTGAGCTAAGAACTGTTCTACGGGTGAGATGAACAACATTACGTGATTACGCATAATTTACACCAACCTGCAAATCCTTTCGCAACCACTCATATTGTCTAATAGGTTGTCGCCATCCTTCGTATATATTGTAATAAAATTCCGTGGAGTAAACAATAATATGCGCTGGTCCAACGTTAAAGCTTTCATAAAGGCAAACAGGGAAATGACCTCTAGCAACATTGCAGAAATTAATATCATTATGCTAAACCACGATTTGCTGCGCATTAGAAACCTCAGTAGAGCACGGCATTAACTAGGTAACTATATATTGCCTCATAGAAAGCGATCTACTCTATGGTGAGTTGAAATCAGGAAGTCGACCTTTGAGCAGAACGAACTTTGGGTGCGAAGACCTTTGCAAAAGAGATCTGAATACTCTCGACGTTGACCCCACGAGTTAAAAGAACTTACTCTTGACCGCTCAATTTGGAAACACAGTGTGAAGTGTCATGCCCAAGCTGGGGCAGGGCAGATACAGCTCTTTGCTGCTGAACGCAGATCGCGCCGTCGACGTACAGCTGACACCTATAGACCGAGTAATGTCTATCACAGCGAGCGCTGCGGGAGAGATTGTCACTCCTTAATCGGACTGCTTAGTCATTCTAAAAGCGGCGGAGCATGAAACAATCTTGCGCTCGTGAAGAACATCCGTGATGGACACCAACCGAAGGAGGCCAACCATATATTGCCTTACAAATAATAATTTATTCATCGTCAGTCGTCATTTTGTATAGTTGAAGGCTTGTTTGCTTGGCTGATCATAAAATAGTTCGTTCGATGTATACTGACTAGATTCAATGTACATTACAGGAAGTTTATTAATTATATGTTCAGAAGTAATTGGTGCATTAATTTAGATTATAATGTAATCGCATGATTAAACCTATGTGAAATTTAGCTATGACGATTTAAACATGATTAAATGCATGACACGGTCTTCCATTTTTTCGAAATGAAAATTATTATTACTTAATATTTCACAGAAATGTCAACAAATGCCCTACTAAATGTGTGAAATATAAGATCGCATTACATGTTATTTGCTTATAAATATGAAGTAAGTAAGTAAGGTAAAGGTATTAAACAATTTTCGATGTTGGTTAGAAAGTTTTGAACGTAGTTGTTTCTGAGTTATAGTAATTCATGGGGATATATATCTACTTGATGGATAGAACATTTTAGTTTTGCAACAAGAAAAAATATCAGTTAATCAGAACGGAACGAATGCGTGACTTAGACACAAAATCCTGGATTTTATCGCAATCGTAATTGACAATAATTTGGCAATTTCAGTGAAAATATCACATACGCAATAATGACAAAAACTCGAAGGACTGTGTTGATTTCAGGGGCTAAGATCACGTTTACTACTCATTTGGCAGTAAGTTGTGATATTTTGTCACTAGAATTTATTTTTTCAATTAAAGTCTCCGTCCATTGAAAATAAACAGCGTTAAATAAGTATTTAAGTCCAACCTCAAAGCTATGAGCAATAACGACATACGTTCTTTTCGCTAATCTATTTTATCTGATTGATCGCGATTATATATTTATATATATATATATATATATATATATATATATATATGGGAAAAGCTTTTTCAGATACTTTTAAATAAATTGACGCATATCTGTTATTTCGACAAGCACTCAATGAAACAGACAAACATTGTTTTGGTTTAGTTAGGTTAACAAAAATTTCACAATATTCACCTGTAGAACATAGCGTTTCCGTCTCCTCCGGGCATAGAGAACCGCGCTTTGTAGTGTGAAAAATTACTAGACAAAGTAAGGAAGCCAGGCGTTACATTTAGTTGAGTGAACTTCAATTCTATAAATCATATCTCTCAATGCTAAAACCTACTAAGCGAATTCATGATTTCCAACAGCCGTCATATACGGAATTCTAGACGCAATCGGTTCAATTTGTCTCATGAACAGATCGCCATTTCGTCCATCGTCCTGCAATCAGAATGAAAGTATGAAATGTATCGTTATCAGAATAACCCTAGGATGTGGCGTAGATTTACAACAAAATTTTCCCCTCGTTGTCCTTAATCTTCAGCAAAGAAAATTAATCTTTCCTCGGAACTTTTATCAAGATGATTAACGATCCAGTTTTAGGGGATTGATATTTTTGAACAATTCGAATTGCCAGCCTTATCTTGAAATCTACAAACGTTTTAGTTTGGTCTACAAGAGCTTTGTAAATGTACGGATGATTGTGATTAGAGTGAACGAATTTTAAGTGTATGTGTTTATATAGTGTGGTTCAGTATTCTTTCGAAGTTTTTCCGACTGGCGAAGAAAAACATTCATTGTTCAAAATGAAAATTGTAAATCGTCCTTTGTTACAATAGAAATATGTTGAAAATTCGTATAAATAAAATGCATGATTGATAACTAAAAACGAACATGAAACATTACTATTAACTGAATTCGATTCAAATGCCCCTTAAAAATGCCTTATATAATGAAAATCAAAAACGAAACCTTTGTGAATACTGTGTAAACCTAAGATTTGACATATACAAAATGTATTGACCCAGTGTTGATCTGTAAAGATATGGCCACAGGCGTTGGTAGGTAGAAGCCAATACGAAATACAATGCGTGATTCACAAGGTGAAGAAGGTACATTCTACAGGTTTTTTTCGTAAAAATGAAATTGCCCAATAATTCATATTCACTGATCTAACCGAAGCTTCTGAGTATGCTGGCTGAAAGTGTCTCTTCGGTTGTTTAACCTTATAGGTTGCAATTCAATGCTAGTGTAATCCGTTAAATTCTTTAATTTTACGTGAATTGCAAGCCTTGTTTAGTATCTATTCACGTTGGAAGCATCGGGAATTCACACAAGACTCAATCAAGATTTTATTTTTCTTTAGACACTAGTCAGCGTTATCTCAACACTGCAGTTTAATGCGGCACATATATCAGATCACGTTGAATTATGAAATAAAATCGAACATTCGACTTTTCACAAAAGAAACATAAATGAATCTTATAGTTTTGATGCATCCAGTTAATCTAATACAAACTTACATAAACAAAAATGTAAGTTAGAATACCACTCTCTAAAGCTTCGATGATGTATGTGGACGATTGTGAAAAATATATATATATATGCGCTGAACGTCGACACTACGCCTAGGAAAAAACTGGATTCAGACAGATTACTTTGGATATGAGATATTGCTGCGAGGTGTAAGTGCTGATACTAGTTCAACAGCTGTGATCTCTCTCAAACCAGATATATGTGGCTCGCAGACGAGGTTTTGCGTATCGTACCCAACGAGAGTGAAAAATTGCCTAGTTTATCCTGGTTCATGAATACATCGTGTCATTGAGCCCACTGAGAGAGGCCTTTACAAAATATAAAACAATCATCAATAGGTACGTTGAACCTATAAGCTGGGGTAGAGTAGATACTGCTCTCGGCTACTAATCGTATATCACGCCGTCCGCTTGCAGCTGACATCGTTCAACCGAGTATTGCCTATCGCTATGAGTGCTGCGGGAAATATTGTTTCTCCCAAATCTGTTTATTTAGTCATTCGAAAAGTTGTGGAGCATAAAACCATCATGCGCTTGTGATGTACATCCATGGTCGTCATCGACCGAAGGAGGCCAGCAACATCCGAAAGTTCTCTGTATCAATCGCACGATCAACGGCATTCAAGTATCATTATGTTTAATACATTTTTACTGTTTCTAGCCCCATGAAAAATCATCTTACTGACTTCATCGGATGACGGCAAATCGTCAGAAACCGGTAATTTTTTGTAATATTAAGGTGTTGTGAGCATTCTAAAAACTGGTCATTTCATTGATATGATCGGTTGAGCGGGATTCACTGTATGGATAGGTCATCCAACGGTTGGCTATGCTCATATAAAAACAGTGATTTACAGGTATAACTTTGTTTTCTTAATTTGTTTGGTTACAAATAAGACGGAGGGTTATTGTCCCTGAGTCAGTCAGTGTAATTTGTACAGAATTTGTGGTGTGAGTTTTGTTAGACATTAGTCGAAAGCTTTGTCTTGACTACCCGCTACGGATTCCGTACTATTTATATTCGAGTCAGTTGATGAACATGTCTACCAGACTACATCATCCGTGTTTGATTTTATGTCGTTGTTTGAAAAAAATGAATTTGAATCAATTCGGTGGACAAACATTTTGGCGTACCGTATCCTAATTGTATGCGAAATCACCAACGTGAATCGCCATATCGTAACGATCATCGAGGACCTGACGAATGAGCTCTGGAAGTGCACGATTATTCTGCGTTCCCATATCACCAAGCACTACTAGGCGAGGTTGCCATTTCGCATCCGCTGGAAGAATGCGAAACGTGAAATTTCGGGACCACACGTATTCATTACCGCATCTGTATGCTGGTTATTGTAAAATGGAGAAACGCGTTAGCATTGCACACAACTTTTTATAATGAAACACAATAATACGAACATTTTTATCTGGAGGCCATTCTTATCAATTAGGACAGGATTTATTTTATCGTTTTGCAAACCCGCTTCTATAAAAATATAGTATCCCATTTGCAGAAGCACGAGAAAAATGTTGCAACATTTTACCTTCATTCCAAGGCATGGTCATCTTTTGACAGACTACTTTGGACATTGTAAAAATACTAAGCTCAATCTAGGGTAGCGAGCAGCTTCTTGGCTGATTAACTTTAGTAGTGCGGAATTCGTTTTTAATAACCTCATCTGATGCTCAATGCAACAAATCAGTTGTGTGGTGTTATTGAAACGCGAGCAACTAAGCATGTTTCTTGGACAGCTCGTGCTAGAACACATTTACCGAATTTTACTACTTCCCCGTCACACATTGTTCCATCAAGCCTGATTGCAATCATTAGCTAAAGACAATATGATGGATATCTCGATGTACACTCATTCGAATATAATGCAAAAGATGATCACACACGACTTTAACGAATAGCAAACACATTCAAGGTGAACACTGTTGGATAATGTTGGTACGACCAGCCTGTTCAATCACATATGCCCAAACAAATGTAGATAAAATATTCATTTGCATGCTTTTCCGTCACACACACCACGACCGGTTTCGTGATGTTTGCACTCATCAGGTAGGGACAGTAAGATCAGGATCCGTATGCGCATGATAAGGTGTAAACCAGTGATCATGGACGAAAAAGCTCATTCGCAAGCATTCCCATCACACTAACATCCCATTACATGATGAGTGCAACAGCGCGAAACCAGTCGTGGGGCGTGTGTGATGGAACTGCATGCAAATGAGCTTTTTTTACTTTCAAAGTGAAATCTATTTATCGTGTGATTAACAAATCGTATTATTTTTGCGAATTTCTGGTAAATTGAATATTTAGTGGCAAAAGTAATGTCGCTGGCAACATTTACTCGCGATTATGAATTTCATTGGTAAATCAAGAAATACATCGTAAAATTCCAGGGTTTCATCGAAATTATCCTCAACCAAAACTTTTAATCACAATAAACTCGTAACTTGTAATCAAGTCGAATTCAGTATTTGGATGCGTCCTCCTGTAACCGATCGATTGCAATCATGGCCAAACTTAACATATTTGTCACCAATGACAATATTGACGAAGCCATAGTGCGAAAGAGACGGAACATTTGGCCTTTAATCTGAAAAGCATTCATTTCTATTTCCAATAAGTGAGTCTGGTAGGGAAAACTATGGAAAGTTCGTTATTTTTAAAATAAACGGATCAGCGTTATGAGCGACATAAATATTAGGCAAGTTAACAATGACACAACACAAAAGCTATCTGTACTTGAATTTTATTTGCTTGATAAGAAAACGAAATGCTATAATTTGTGTTTCTTACTGTACACTTTCATTGGAATCAAGTCATTCAACGTGGCTCGATGCACAAAAATCGTTCGCTTTTCTTCTCCGCCGTCGATAAAAAGCGATTGCTCACCGCGAACAAAGCCATGATACCCGTTGGTCGAATAACTGACAAATGATGATTTGGTACGCACCAAGGTGACCCAAGTTACGACAAGGTGTGAAGAGTCGGCTGAAGTTTACAAGCGAATCATTGTGAATTGTGTAAATATGGTCATTTGAGTACCCGAACGACTTGTGAAGTAAGAAAGCAGTTTGGAAATAGAGTTTCAATGTAATGTATTTACCATATAAGATAGTTGAAATCAAATAATTAAACAGTGAAATCACTATATATATATCGATGGAAACCATGATGCACAACAGATATTATATTTTGCCATTCCAAGTGATGAACCATTTTCTCGGTCACTATGCATTCTAGATCTTTGAAAATCAAGGAAATAAAAAATAGGGCGGTATTTTGCAGGATCTGAACGACTACAACTATTGTAGATAGGTGAAATATCTCTAGTGTTCCACTCTGTTGAAATAACTCCTTCAGTCTGAGAATGTTTGAACAATTCACTCCATGGTGCACGCAGCTGCTCTGTCACAAGACTCGGGTTGGTATGATTCCATCCGTTCCAGCAGAATCTTTAATGTTCATTTGGCGAATATTCGCTTCGCTTCGCTATTGCGAAGTGCACTTCGGATATTCGCTTTGATACTATTCGCCATTGCGAAGGGCAGTTAGGGCACTTCGAAAATTCGCTTCGCACTTCGCTTCGCTCCAAAAAAGTGACATTCGTTATTGTCTGAATCAAACTCCTTTTTTAGCTACAGTTAAATCGTTTGACTCGCCCATGGCAACAAACTCCCATCGGTCTCGCTATGCGCTTACCTGCTTGTCAGTTGATTCTTTTGCTTTATCTACCCCTGCAACCCACTTTTTCCCGACCTGATATGCACCTTCATATTTTGAATTTGTTGCTGTCCAATAAATACAACCAATGTCCACGATCAACACATTCTTATCAGGGGACCTTGGACTACTGCATAAGGTTTCATTCCGGTTTTTCTGTTTACCTGATTGCTGGATTAAGAACAACGCGTCTGTTAGTAGAACGCAACGACTGTCTCTACTTCACAGCGATTTATAATGACAGTCTCCACTCCATGTGAAAGAAATTGAGCGACAGCACCAGTTAATAATTCTTCGGTAAGCACAGGGAATACCTCTGATTTCACACTGGCGATTTGGGGTTTCTTCCGATTTTCAAAGATAAGCATTAATGGTAAATCTGCTGGTCTTCCATTTAGGAGGGTGTTTAATTTGCTCCGACTTCTGCAAAATTGTTGCTTGGATGCATCACTCTTGGTATTTCTGTGTTGAACCCAAGTAGAGTTCCGTTGTGCGATCAATTCCTTCGTGAGACGTTGAGTTGAAGTCGCTTTCCCGTTATTCCTCAACAAATCACCAGTTTTGATATATGCTTGAGTTAACATTTTCTGTGAGTACGATGCAATGTATTTCGGCATTGTGATAGCAAAGCTCTCGCTAATTTACTAGCACGAGCGCTTTACTCAAACTCGAGTACTCGATCCTCTTGAGTAGTTTTGCTAACTCGCATACTTATCTTGCGCTGCATATATAGTTGAGCCTAACACTAGTAGATCACTCCGTCCGAGAGGGACAAGGTAGTCAATATCCTCAACTGCTGTTGTTCCGGAAGTAGAACTATATCCAAAATGGACAAAATCTCTGTTCCTCTTCTGTGAGTGGACTCGGATACATGGTTATGCAATCGTGCCAATGAGTTCAATGAGTTTATGATCGAGTGTGCAAAGGATGATGTGATCTGGCAAATGAGATGGGAACTGCTGAAGTCCCCCAGGACCAATTATTAGAAGCTTCAAATTTCTCCGGCGTAGTGTTTAACCACTAAGTACTTGTCGTATTGAGCATGGGTCGGTAATACAAATGTTGCAGCTATTCAGTGACTTCTGTTTAAGGCTAAAACAGAAGGTACCTTCCGATTCAAGTTTGAAATTGGAGACGTTGGTGAGCAACACCATCACCCTTTTAGTGGACGATCTTTCCGTAATAGAATAATGTTGGGGATCGACAGTTCCGTTTCAGACATACAAGGTTAAAACAAGTTTTAGTTGCATTACGTTGCATTACGGATAAAAAAATGAATTTTTATGTTGCTACTTTTAAATACATATTTTAATAGACCGGATACGGTAATTCAATCCTACTAGAGGGATTGACAAAAGCAGTCATGATTAATTGTTGAAATTTCGCATCTGACACATCACAAAACAAGAAATTGATTAATCCACACAGACGATGTCATTTTAGTTCTGTACGTAATTATTACTGATCAGATTCCAATTTCTTTTTACAAAACTTCACAGCTTCAAGGTGGATTAGCTAGCAAACGTTTAACAGGCACGTCATAGGTGGTTAAATGAGCATTGTGCTACATACTGCTAGTATTACGCATTCTACCGGGAGGATGGCAGTGTAAGCCTCATGGCAAATCTGTTTTAACAATATCTTGCTTTAAACACCGAGAGTTTTCCACTTTTTTTTATAAACGCGTATCTAGCCCTTTCGCACTCCCCTTCCCGCAACCACATGTAGGAAGCCCTTAAAAGTTGTGTTAACATAAAATAACCGTTCAATATCCATGGTTCAGTGAAATTTTGCTGCGATTCTCTACTCTTTACCGATCCAAAAGTTACTAATGGTAAATTATAGTTATACTCAAGGATTATTGTCACTGACACAAGGTAAAGGGAAAATTCGATTTAGTGAGCCTTTGAAATAGCGAGAAGTCCAAATTTGAAGACCGGATACACAGTTTTTAAAATTCGTAAACCAGCTCTCTGTTTGCCATGGAAAAGTTTGCTATTTAAAAATTGCTGTATGTAATCATGTAAATTGGTTGGTACATTGAGAATGAAAGGGCTCGATTTGAACTTTAATCCTCGTTATCATAGAGCTCATGAATGGTAACTTCAGCACTCCTAATATAATGCAATATTAATATTTTAACCTGTCTCCTCAGAGCTTTATTGATTAAATTTATATACTTGCATGCAACAAATAGTGGAAGTTAGATGACACACTAAAGTTGTACAGCAGTAAAATCAGGCTGATATATGTAGCAATTGCCATGAAATTACTCAGATAGAATTTAAAAAATCAGATGAGGCAGAATAAACCGAGAATCTGTGGCATCGAATTATAGATTGAATAAAAATTACGAGGGTACCTTTTTTGAAAAGATTGTTAAAAAAGTTTGAAACTTACTGCCTAGTGACAAGTGTATTTGTTCCGGTGCTGGCGTCAAAGTCGAAGTCAGCAATGCCGAACGAATTGGAACTTCGAAGCAAAATGAAGCGAGCAAAAAGCACAGTCCGATTTGATGCATTTTTCTGTTGTACACAGTAAAAATGGTAGAAACCAAGAGTATTTAAAGTGTGTAGAAGATGAGTCTAATCAATTAAATACAATTCATTGAACAATTAACTATTTCTCAGTGACTATTTTATAAAGGCTAAGATTTTGGTTGTTAATTATTTATTGATTTTATTCAAATCTAAAATTCTATCAATCATAGCCTAGATAGCTCTACGCTGATCAACTCCCTTTCATAATTAATGTTATATATACTAACCACAAAGTTCAGCTACATTTATGCATATACACTAGTTGCTTGTAATTTTTCATTCTCAAATTATTATGTTTAGGAGGAAAAATATGTGTTATTCAGTATGACATACACATCGTGAACCTAATGGAAATACACAAAATTCGTTTGGATAGCTCTAACTTAGTGTTACTTTAAAAGTCAAATATGACGAAAAATAGCTAGGTACATTGATATAACTCACAGATTTTCCGCTCTGTATATCTGAGTAAATTTGACTAGAATGTCAGCAAATAGAGAATTATCGCACACAGCGCCAAGCTGAGAATCGGCAAACAGCAATTGGGTGCACAAAATTCATAAATAATCTTGCTATTGGTATTGTTATGCTATGCAAATGTTGCATCTCACATCAAATATGCACCTTCGTGTGTGAAGAATGCAGTTGTTCCGTTCACCAAAACCTAGTGTGTGTGCTTTGAATCGCGTGATTTCCGATCAAGTTTTCAAGAAGAATGCTGGAAGCATTAATATGTGGTTTTATCTGCTCATCATATATGTGATGTTGTTATACTATTTCCGAATAGAGGCTTATGATAGAGGACTCCAGTTTGTTATTCGCGGCCTGTTATCTTCCTTCATTTGTCTATCTATAAAATTGTTCTTTTAATTAATTTTATTTTCCAAACACATTATTCTGTTTATTTTGCTATCGATAAGAAGAGCATAATGTCATTCAAATTAATTTCATACAAAAAGACGTTGTGGAAGTATTTGTGAAAAGTGGCGGGCGCTCTTTCGTTGCATACAATTAAAAGATACCCGATCGCCTATTTTAAACAATTCAGAGGTTTTCATTAGCAGAGTGAACTGAACTGAATACCTCAGACTATATATCGAAATTTTGACTGAGCAACAGAAAATGAAAACTCTCACAATAATGTCATAGTAGATCATGTAAAACTAAGATTGTACTGTTAATTCAAAACGAAAGATTCCATAGAATACTGTATAGACAAGGTAAACGTTGGATTAATTCAGACAATTTCAAATTCTGTTTTATGAATTATAAGTCACATAAGTTGTTTTTCCTTCATGATTGCCGTCCAGGGTTGACAATTGGATGGTTTTTGATACAACTAACTCGTGACGAGTCAATTTTAGTTGGATGGTCTGAGAGTTTACCATGGTAAAAAGATCAAAAGCCAACTTTGACTAAACTTAATTTTCATGTGTCATGTGCACCACCACCATCATCATCATAGTCAGCACCAGTGACAGCATCACACCCGTAGGATAAATGTGGAAGCAAGTACAAAGATCTGCATTTCATGAAACGGATGTTTTCTACTATAAAGATTTTCGATCAGGAAATTCTCACGATCAAAGTTAGAAAGACTAAAATCATTAAAATTCTGACATGCAGTTCAAGTTCATATTCGAAATTATTATTTGAATTCAATTAAGGAGTAATTTCTTCGTATTTTTCGCTATTTTCTACCATAATCGAGAGAATCGTTGAATAACAAAATGGCTACGTACTTGTTCGTATAGCATATTTTACATCTCTCGAAAATATATATGCTATTGAATATTTTTTTGTTTAAAACAGTATTCTCCAGAATTGGAATAGATTTGTCGTATTCAGTGGAACCACGTTAGTGTTCCTCCCTTATATGTATCTTTTAGATATTTCACACTGGTTTTGTACAAATAGAAGACAAATTCAAAATAAACTATTGTGAATGTGCAACGATTTTGTGAATGGATGTAATTTTGTATGAGAGGTCGTATTTAGGGACGGAATTAACGGAAGAAAAATCCAAATTTCACATTTTCTCATTTCATTTATCTTATTTTACCTCTGATTTCTCTCATAATATTATAGCTAGAAAACAGGAATTCAATATATATTGTACAACCCTATATTTTAAATTTTATTTTAGGTCAGTCCATGACTCTTCATGAAAAAATCTTTGGCCATTCGTTATTATTTACTTTATTGTTTCCGTTTGTGTTATTTAATATTTTTCTCTATATTTTGCTCAATTGAACCTTTCAAAATGGATTTGAAAGATATAATAGATTGTTAGATTACTTTAGATAAAAACGACTGTAAAGAATTCTCTACGCGCCTTCTTCGTTAGTTCCGCCCACTTTGCCGCCCACTGGAATTCTCATTGCGAGATTGATGCTAATATTTAATTTCATAGGCAATCCCATTCTCCAGTCCATTGGATCCCTTTATCTGGATCCAAGATCAGTGTAGCCCTGTTGTCAGTGATTGAAATCCAACCATCGTGTGTAAACACGAAGCGAGAAGTGTGTAAGCAACCTGCCAAGTTTTTCATTTAATACAGGCAATCCACACAACATAATCGACTCCTTTGAAATAACCACAACGAGTACAACAGAATGGGAATCATTAATTAGAAAACTGTCCAGCTAATGGTAGACAACAGCTGAGCTTTCGAATAACCCTGACTTGTGAACTAGATATGTGTTATTCCGAATCAAATGCATTCCGAAAATGTGGGTAGCCTATTTAAACCGCTATTATTAACCATATCTATGAGTTACTTGAACAAGATTGATCAAAATATTCATTGAGTAGAATCCTTATTCTAAAGTGCGTGACGGTACCGAATTTTACAAAATTAGCTAGCAAACTCTTACACAGTTGGTGATTATTTTACAAAAATGCTTGTAAATTATTCTGGTTAGGCTTAGTAACTTCTAGTTGCGTAAGTCAGATTCAAGTTACTTTTGCACATACATAAATGCCGTTTATTTTCACATTTTTAATAACAAGACAGCTAATCAATGACGATTAACGATTGCTGGATGCATACCATAAAGGCCACCCGACACGTATTCATCAAATTGTAATATAGTGTTAGTGTCTACTAGAGAACTGATGAGTAGTGTATTGTGCTTAGTATATATTACACGATCACCTGAATCGCACGAATAAACGCTCTAAAATCATTTATGCTATACATAGACTATTTATCTCTCAGTTGATGCAGTGTATCAATCAGCCAGATAAATCAACCTTTTATTTTCTGAGGATGATGTGATTTTTCAGCGTTTCCACACAGCAAACGGTACAGATTCCATTTCGTAAAATTAAAGCGAATCCATGCACTTCAAAGATGTCAATGGCCCACCAACTATGGTCTAAAAACATGATAGCTCTTAGAAGAAATGTTCTTTAACAGAACATTATTATTCGCCATTATACTAGTTGTAGGAGATTAATATGACCAACTGATTAATTTATTCCAAAATATCGCACGTTATTCTAAGACATCTGGTGTAAACCACAATTCAATGATTCCAGGTTTAAGTCGATGGTGACCAGGTGATCGAAGATGCGATAAATAATCTCTGTCTGTTATGCACGGTGTGCCAATTAAAGTGGGTTATGGCTTGGTCGATTTCAAATGGCGCGAAAGGAAATTTTAGTTATAAATATCTGCTGGTGGCCTAATAAAACGGGAAATGACATTTATCAGGGCAAACTAAAATGTAACAAATGTAGAAGCGACCCATTTCCTTGAAAATTAAAATTTGTAGCGGCAATGCAATGACTTGTTTATCGGTTAGTAATGAAATATCTGTAACTAAATGCTGTAATGTTTTTCTGGAACGAATTTTTGCTTCTGAGTTTCGATTAAATGGCACCATATTATAGATACAGTTAACTAATTTAATTTGCCAATTTTTCCATCCAGGAAGTTTTGCTTCAATATTATTATGCACTCTACGCTTAAGCAGTAAGCTACTTTAATTCACAATATCCGTAGAACTAAAAATGCTCATGATGTTTTAAAAAAATATAATCGAATGAGGTATTCGTAATCTTTTTCCAAGTAATTTGATGCTCTGTAATTCGATTCTAAGGTGAACAAAGTTTTCAGAGTTTATTTTCACCGGTTTCGAAACTAATAAATAAATTATAATACGTAACAATAAGATAAAAAGACTGTAATTACCAATATGAAAGGATTTCTTGGTCTTCGGAATACCAGGTACTTGCTTATAGTGTCTGCCACTCTCATGATCAAATGCTCGCGTATGAAGTCTCACATTCTGCATAGATTGCGAACGATTTCATGGATTGGTTACACGCCCGAGCAATTCACTGACTCCTTTGCGATCCCACTAGATTCCGATCAACTCCATACATATTTCCGTCAACTACTTAAAGCGGTATAAAAATTTTTTAACCTAAAACCGTGAGATTGCGGGTTAATATTGTCCTTCAGTAAACTTCCATTTAGCTAGCATCGACCATGCTGCCCCACTGCTGACATCAGCACACTTGCATCACAAAACAATGTGGATGTAAGGTTGGAGCAGATAAAGAGCAACATTTTTCTAGTTTTTGATCCATTTGTTCCTTTAGCATCAGATCGCAACGGAAGTGAACATCAATGGCTATTACTATCAGTCTTTCGTAGCGTTCGTCACCGTAGCGCATGGTGTAGGCTTTACTAGCTTCATCTTTCATGTGGCATTTATGGCCGTTAAAATGAATCACGCAATACCGCAGCCTCGAAGATACGCGCTACAAAATTCCGTTCCGAAACGAGACTCGGTCAGCAGGCAAAGACTCATTCAAAACGATAGTACAGTTACGTTTAGTGTAATGGAGGGGTTGTAAATGACAAAAAATTTGTGTAAAATTCCTTTTTATTTTTCTATTTAAACAAATTGATTTTTTCTCAATTCTTCACGGTTTTACCTATTTGTGTATACATTTTTGATACTGTTCGATCCACTTGTAGACATTTTTTGTTTTGTTGAACTAATTGATTTTGCTTGGCTGCCATTAAATTCCACGTATTTTTGCACGTGGTATTTGGGCTCATTTTATTGTTTCAATTTGGACACCAATTTGTGTGTCATTTGTTGTTTGATACAGAAATTTGGACGACAACATTGTTAAATTAACTATTTCTAGTTTTTATGCGTCAAGTCGTCATTTTCATTGAATTTATTATTGCTGGAGTTTTGACTCCATTGTACCGGTGCGTTCCGATATAATTGAGGTTTGTATACCATTATTATTGTAACTGTCATTAATTACAGTACCGTAGTAAACCCAAATCGTGGTTCTGAATTTGTCGAACTAGGGACGGGGGATCTACGCGTTAACTAACGACATTGGTCGATACAGTACTCAATTTGGAACTGGATTTTGATTCTTCTCCAACTGGACGAGAAGTATTCGTTTTCTTCCCAAACTTGACGGGAAGCACTCAAATCGAATTGCCTAATTGGATACGGTCAATTGGATCGCCATTTCAGCGGAACGAGGATCAACTTGGACCCTCGTACATCTACTCATTTCTGTTCAAACATTGGTGACGTTCTTGCCTTTTTTATTTTTCGTTTCGCCATTTTTGATAATGCCACGTAAATCGAAACGTCTGAACACTACTGATAAGCTTGCCTGTAATGGTGATAGTGACACTGTTGGTTCCGCCTCGCGTAGCTCTTGTATATCATCTCGAGGTAGTCCTAATTTCGACTCTAAACATGAGCCGTCTGTGCGTGAGCTCGAATTAGAGAGAGATTTAGTGATTGCTAAGGAGACGATAGCTCGTTTGAGCGGATGCAGTGTCAACGACAACTATGTTGCTGAAGTTCCGGTTAATCGACATATTGAGTCGGAAGCGGTGAAGATGTTGCTTCATTGCCTAGGGTAGAGTTATCTACATTTGATGGAAATTCGGTGGATTACTGGAAATTTATTCGGCAATTTGAGTGTTATATAGAATCAAAAACTTGCGATTCCGGACAGCGTTTGCTATATCTTATGTATTATTGCCGAGGCAATGCTCGAAAAGCGATTGATGCTTGGGTGATGCTGTCGCCTGAATACGGGTATAAAAGAGCACGCAGCATCTTACAGGAAATGTTTGGCCTGCCTCATGTCGTTGCACGCTCGTTATTGACCGAGGTGTTGAGTGAAGCAGCCAAAGTAAGAAGCGATTCGGATAGTCTGTTAAACCTGGCTTTGAAGATGGAAAGTTGTCAGATTGCTTTAAAGCAAATGCGCTGTGAAGCAGACTTGAACTCTGTCACCACCTTGGAAGGATTGGTCAAATGTTTGCCGGCTGGACTAAAACAGCAATGGGCTGACCTGGCAGATGCGATTGCCGCTGATGGGTCAGAAGTTGACTTTGCACGTTTATCCGAGTTTGTCTCCCGCAAAGCGAGAATCGCCAGGAGCAGGTTTGGCATGCTCATTAATGAGACTAAGCCATCAGAGAAATTGAAATTGTCCGAAGGACGGAGAGTGTACATGACCACAAGTTACTCCCCATCAATGCGAATAGAATGCTACCAGTGTAAAGGCCCTCATCGAATAGAAAACTGC
>JACCGJ010002267.1:0-24574 GCA_013407085.1 Atriophallophorus winterbourni
ACGAGTTGGATAAAGTGGTGCGGTTGAACGAGTTTCAATCTGATAGTGTTGAAAAACTATCAGTCAATTCGAAATCAGTCAATTCGAAATGATGTGATCCTCTCAATAGTATTCGAACAGGAACAATATTCTGAATCGCCAAGGCTATTGCACGCGTCGGTAAAGTTGGGTTAAAACTTGAAAATTTGAATTTCCAAGAATTCACCTTGCTCGAAGTTGAAATGGGTATATTCCAAAAGAGCAAATTGAGACGAGTTCAATGATATATGAAACGTCCAGTTCAGGCAAAAATGTTAGGAAATAAATCCAAAAGTATGAGAGCACAAATATTATATTGCGTTCCGCACCGCAAGGTCCTGTCAATCACAGACAGACATAGGACATACAGTGGTCATTGTGGAATCAGAAAGTCGTGAAGCATCCATCTTTGTCAACGAAGAATTTATACACAAGACTTGATTGGAAAAATTTGATTGTATTTACAGATTCGTTCACCAACCGAACCGGATTTTAACAGTTTGTTTTCGGCCAGTAGTGATCGTACAATATGGTTGCGTGTTGTGAACCGAGTCGAGCTTTGTTCTCACAGTTGGTATGAATATTCTCACACAGCAAAAAACATACGACTAAGATGCCCAAGGTGAAATAGTTCAAAGCTTCACTGATGATCTCACCGACCAAAGTAACCATTTTGTGCCTGAGCTATAGACATTCGGAATCACTTCGATCCAAAAAACAGTCAACAACGCATCGTCTGAGTAAATACACGTCTATATTTTCCGCGTCAAAAATGCAGGCCATACATGCTATTTGCTCCTACAGATTAAAGAAAAGAAATCACAGCCCTATAAAGCAGAGAAATGTTTGGAAAGGATTCTCACAACCTGTGCAATTCACTTAAACTCGATAGGAACGTATAAATTGAACGAGAAAGACGATTAACACTCCATCACACACTACGACGGGTTTGGTGGTGTTCACATGCCAAGTATGGAGAATATGATCGGGTTCGTGAATTAACATTTTGTTCGGCAACAAATATCATTTTCAAAGCTAAACATGAGTAGAGAAACACCCAATAAACGGATTTAGTAACGCTTAACTTGAGGACAATTAGGTAGTAAAGAGAAGGCGATTTGCTGAGTTCTATTTTGCGACTGAGCCTTCCATTGTTTAGCATTTTCTTCGCTTAGCTACTGGAAACAAAATTGACCAACGCACGCGACGAAAGCTTAAACAATGGTATTGAATGTGCTAATTCGTGAAATGTTTACTACCGATGCCGCCCACATTACTCCCTCGTTGGTCACATGAATAAAACAAAAGATTTCGGCTAGGGACTTGACCCTCTTCCAGCATCACTGTTAAAAAGTGTATGTACGTATGCATGAAAGCACAAGGCGGATCTAGACAAAGTACCGCACAGTCATTGACTGCGTGTGGGCTAAAATAATGCCAGGTTGCCCAGGCTTAGGCGGATATGAGAAAGGAAAATAGGATAGAAATAGTAGTGAGACTCCAACGTATTGTCAAATACAGCTCACTATCGGTGGCAAATCAATTTAGCACGGTGGCCGAACAGCACCGAAGTATTGCACATCCGTACAAACGGAATGGAAGAGCATTTGCCATCTTGTCCGTTTAAACTCATGTCTGGGGCAACCATAGAATGAATATAGTAAAAACGATGGAATGCAGTGCACGCGTTCTAAGTGCATTAATATATTACGGTGAAGCTTGTACACAGAAGGGGGTTTATGCTTTCCCTTTGCAAATCATCAATTACACCTAGGAAATACGATGAACGAAAATAAGTCTACAGAGCATGTTCATGCCATTCCAACAGCATCGCATTAGCTGGCTGGGTCAACAGTGAGGAACACCCGCATTCCGAAAGATATGCTCGACGGAAGTTGACCACTTAGTAGACCCGCAAGTACAGCACAAAGGCGTCTGTGAAGGGGATAAGAAAGCTGTTGACAATGATCCTACGATGCCAAACTATCAGAGGTTCGCAGACATTCAAATTGATCAAACAACGCGGTGTTATTCAACGCTAATTTTGTCGAGCCAGAACCCCCAACGAGATGACAGCGATGTGTACGAGATAGGCGCCAACAGAACAACGCGCAGAGAGAACTAAGTCGACGCATATATTCGCGGTCATGTAAAGTGACCCACTCGGATACAGCTAGTTGGGATAACGAGATAAACCCGGTATGTTCATACGCTCCATTATAATAATGGTTTGCAGCTTTTGCGGACTTCCAATTAGTGAGTTCCTGGACGATATCAAAACTAGATAACAGATGAACTAAAACGAAATAAAAAGGTACATAGCATAGGTAACTATGGCTAAGATTCAAACGCGTTCATATACCCTAGAAGGGAACGGCGTGGTAATGCATTGTTATGATTACACACATGATCACCGACGACAGCAATACAGTGATATCGCGTTTCGATCCAAGGGTGTCATAAAATCGACTCGGGAGAGGGTCTAATTGCTATCGGGTTTATAAACACAGTCAACCCGGGCTAATATACCGAGTCTAACCTTCGTAAGCACTACTGTTGTACAAAATAGCGTCTAATAGGAAAGCAGTCGCAGTATTCCAAGTTATGTCACGTTATGCATGCATGAAGTCACAAGACTGAGTCATGCAAAGTGCCGCATAGAAGTACACTCCATGTGGATTATGATACTGGCAGGTTGTTCAGGCCTAGACCGGAGGTGCAAGTTTCGTGTACACACAGGAAGCAGAAAGCGACCGCAGCACAGTAAATGCGAAATAACGCACGTGATGCTACAAAAACACTTCACTATACTAGTCATGATAAATGCTACGAGTGTCAAACTAAAGTTTCCGCGAAAGTTGTCCACGGATAGTGTGTAGAGCGCTAAGTGGCAATCAACCCCATCAAACAATTTTTTGAGCAACCAAAGAACATGACGATTAAATTAACCTCATTTAGCGGTACCCAGTCTTCCTAGGCGAAACTCCAGTGATCTAATACCACAGCGGTTAATTATTCTAGGACTCAGAAGCTGCTTCGAATGCGACCCCGTTGTAAAACTCTTGAAGAGTGATGAACCAACGGTATACTTGGTCACGGTTCAATAGAAGCTGACGCGTGCATCTTTCAAGCAGGTAGTACATATTGGGAAACGCTCTCAATCTTACTTTTACCCAGGTGTAAAACGGGTACCAACAAATCCGAAAAATGACTGCGACAACATAGCACCTTGTGCAATGGGAGAACTCATATGAGTGCAAGGTTGATGAGCACAAACCCTTAGGGTCCCCGTGGCCTAATGACAAAAGCGGCATATCAGCAGGCAGATGAGTGACACAAGGGAGGTAAAATGCACAAAATGCTGATATGCTAATGTGTGGTTAAGAAAAGAGAGCTCGGTTTGAGTAACGACTTGAAACCAACGGACAACTACCTAAAACATAAGCATTCAAAGTCTGCGTTTCTGTTGCCACAGGAACTATCTTGTCAATATCGCATTACATTATTCTACCCGACAGCTAGCCAGATTTTAGTTTAAACTCCTGAAGTCTATCCGTTAGAAATTTTAGGCTGCGCGAAAAGGAACGTTAACTCTGTACATGTTTTCATCCATACAATGCCGTCTTTGAGGATAATGTTTAAAACAAGACCTGCCAGTGTCAGGATAGAAATTTTTTATGCCGAAAAGGTAGAGATTGCATGGAGCCTTCGGGATAACAGAGAAACGTCTCAACTAGATAGAACTTCAAGATTTTCAACTACAGTATGATATGTCTGGTATCTTAATCGTCGTCATGCATCTAGTTCTAAGCTGGCATCACAGAGCAAACAAGTGCGTCATACGTATAGAACTTGCCGAAAACAGGTAACCCGTAAAAATTCCATACTCGAGCGAAAAATATCACTTTAGAAAACTTTGTCATGTGCTCAGTTTACAAGTTCAGTAGAAAACCCAAGTCGTAAACCAAGATGTGGTAACAAATAGAAAAAGCTATCTTCAGCGGTGGTGCGGAAAGTGACAAAGGAAATCGGGAAGACAGGAAGATGATGCAATACTATCAAATGGATCAACGTAGCGAAAATGTGCAGTGTGAAAGTCTCATCTTGGCGAAGCACCTGAGGGTGGGATTTGGTTGTCAAAATTTGAACATGAACCCGTTGGTTTGGCACGGAGGACGGAACCTGAAGACGGCTTGGATATCGCATTTGGACGAATAACAAAATATCGATTTTTACAAACTTGCACACCATTGTCACTGGCGTTTTGAGACTGTCCAGTAGCAGCGGGATTCGAGGCTGCTTGGGACACAGGCGAGGTGTTTTCTGGACACGAGACATTGGAATGATTTGTAACATCACACGAGCCATTGGGTGGGTATGGCTGCATGGAATCGGATGAACTGGTACCTGAGGTCCGTAAGCAACCGATATCAACATGTTCCAATTCCTCGGAAGAGATGAACTCATGCGAAGGATTGTGTTGAGAAGTGGCGATCGGTTGCACTCTACGCGGCCCACAAGATGTTACGACAGACGAGTACCGCGTGGGATTAAACGTAGATTGTTGGGCAAACTGTGGTCGAAAACCGACAGGAGTCTCGTTAGTTGTGAAATTGGAACCGGATTGATTGCATAGAATATCCGAACCCATGAAAGGTCTCGATATGAAGGAAGTTCCACCAGAGAGGTACCCCAGGGAAGACGGATTTCGTTGCGTTGCCAAGAATGCAGTATTCCCGTGCTTGGGGTAGATTATAGGATGACGCACCCGAGTCGGAAGTAAACCGGGGAAACCCAAGGCTGTAACGAGAAAACAAAGGCGTACAAAACTGTATAAGTATATAGCATTTCGGTTATAACCGGTGGAAGGATCGAACATCTAAGTGACACATGGATATACGACAATCTAATATTACTGTCACAACCATAGTGTATTGATTGTCACTGGCAAGGAACTATGAAGTTCGCTGTGATTATAGGTTTGTTAATTATCTGTTCTGGGTAGAAGTACATTATTCTACCCGACAGCTAGCCAGATTTTAGTTTAAACTCATGAAGTCTATCGGTTAGAAATTTTAAGCTGCGCGGAAAGGAACGTTACGTTTGTACATGTGGGAGCATTCAACTGTGTATGTATAAAATCACAAGCCTGATCCAGGAAAAGTTATGAATTGTCATAGACCACAGTGATTTCAGCTCGCATTTTCAGAGCAACGGGTGCGTTTCGTAGCTTGGGTCATCTGTGATGCCAAAGAAACTTGTCACTAAAGCTCAAGAGCAGTTCCATAGTTTTGCTGTACGGATGATGTCAAACCCGTAGACTGAGGAGCGAAGAAGAAATAAGACGTCTGCAGGTTCTCAATAATCGTCGTCACCACATCATCAGATACGTAACACTAATATCTGTGGTAGCGATGTAGATATCGAAAAACAAGTTAACATACAAAGATTTCTCTGCTTAAATCACGTATTCCGAATGGGAAGTCATCATTTTCCTAAGGCGGTTGTTTCCTACTCCTAACTCGGAATGACGCCGGTGTACGGGTGTCCAGATTCTGACTGTTAACTAAGCTGCAATCAGGGCGACTGTTTCCCACTTACTCTAAGTGATATGGCTCAAAACCCTGCTCAATAGCGGTCTTGTTGTAGGTACCTTCTTGGATTGTTTCATTATCTTCTATATCATCAAGTGAAGTGGGGAGGAAAACTTGTTATGATGGTATGGTATGAAAGCACTAGCCTGATTTAGGCAAAGTGCCGCACAGTCACAGACTGTACGTGGGCTAAGATACTGTCAGGTTGCCCAGGCCTAGTCAGACATGAGGAAGAAAAAAGAACAGGAAATGGTGAGTGACAGAGAAAGTCAAAAGGCAGCTGTCATCGTGATATCCCTCTACTCGTTCACAACGCTTCGTTAAATGCGCGTTTTGATTCGAGATGTCGGTTCAGTAGCTTTTGGGTCCCACCCTTCCCAGTTGTAATGGTTGTATGACAGTTAAACACACGGTATGTGCTATCGATGCAATGCTGTCAGGTTGCCGAAACCTTGGCAAATATAAGAAATAAAAAGGTAATGAGACTGCAGCTTGTTTCCGCACGCAGCTTGGTACCGGTGGCACAAATCAATTCAGCACGGCATTGGGTGCATAGTACAGAAGTACTGGACGATTGCACATCTGTGCAATTCATTTATATTAGAGTTTGTGAAATCGAAAATGACAATGAAGATGGACCGAATTAAGTGCTTGGTCTCAAAGCAAACACAGAGTGTAAACTATGCGCGTGCCGCAGTATTTAGTACAGAGGCAAACCATTGAAATAGTAAGCTAGTTGAAATAGAAAGTGTAATGAGAGGTGTCGTTGTGACAACGAACACCGAATAAAGAAAGTGAAGGACGTACAAAATCTTTGTCTTTGAGTAAACGGACATTCCTCGCAATAAAGGTCAACATTTTACTAGAGCGAAGAAACGCAAGTCAACAATTCCGACCGAAAACAGTATTTCACAATCAGTCGGTTCGGGGTATCGTGAACAATGGACAGAAATATCCGAAAGAGAATTGGATTAAGAAAACGTCGTGAACAAATTATCGATGCACATTTCCGAATCCGTGAGTACCGCCGAAAACGAGCGAACAAGGCTGCGATCAAACGGAAACCGCTACACACTATCAACAACTAGTATAAGACGGGTACGCACTTTTCTACAATATATCTGTAGATCGATGAATCGCAAGAAGTGATATTGTTCACGATACTACCTAGAATATCGATGAAATTAGCTGGTAACACGCAATACAGAGACTATAAAACAGCGTAATAAACATAAACTATTACTCACGTGATCTTTTACAGTAGCTGACATAACCTTTTACATTTTTCAAGTTCACTTACGTTGAATTATGGGTCAGGACAGGTAGGCAATAGAATCCGATATGATTGTATAAAATGACAAACCAGATGCAGGTAGTGCCGCAAAACCAAGACTGCACGTGGGCTAAGATACTGTCTAAATAATATATTTCAGGGACGGATACAATATATATGAACCAGTAACCTTACAGCACCGTCTCAAGTGCACGGATGTGCAATCGTGTAGTACTTCAGTGCTGTGCAGTAAACACCCGGCTAAATCGATTCGCCAACGGTAGTGGGCTGCCCCCGGGAACACGCTGGAGTCTCACGACCGTTTTAAGTTTAACATTTTATATCTGTCTAGGCATGGGCAACCTGACAGTATCCGAGCCAACATGCTGTGTATGACCAAGTGGCACTTTGGCTGATCAGTCGCAAGTACGCATCAGACTCTATAACAAAAGGTTGATGGTACAACGCAGTCGTGCGTGCCACACGTCTCTATGTTTGCGAAGTCTTATCGCTGCCAGTGGAAGCCAGACATCAATTTAAACAAGGAAAACGGTAGAAGGCACAGTAATTTGTTTTCTGAACTTCATACCTATTCATATATATGATACGCCAGAACTGAGATAGTAAGACTGACCGGCCTTGCTAGCTCTTACTTTGGTTTGTGTGTATCAGCAACGCCTTTCTATGATGCGCCTAATATAAGTGCTCTATACAATTCTACATGTTAGTTTATGCTCTCAACTGATTCCAAAAATGCAACACACGTCATGGTATTTTATAGTACCGAATTTGAATGAAGAAGCGCATTTGCAATAGTATGATACGTGCAGTTATAGTGGTTATGGATATAGGCCCAAACGACCAACAGATGTCTATTGATTGTAGCTACTTAAGCCTCACTCGAACGAAAGTAACATGCGAAAATTGTCCAAACTAATTCGATCAACAGGCCAAAAAACAAAGGAGCTGGTGATACCACCGCGGGATCTGGCGGTAAAAAAGAGTAAGGGACGGGGATGTGAGCACCTTTTGCGATTGGCTGAACATTTGTTACAACAAATGCCTTGCAGTAGCTAAATCGATGAAATAATTCAGGACTGCGGGCCCTGATGCCTTACCGTCAGCTCTGTTCGAGCAAATGCTCAATAAGTGGCCAAGTTTGCGAGATATATATGATGGAACATATTTCTCCGATTTGGGGAAATCGGTCACATACAAATAAAGAGTAAAGAGTAGCAGAACATGAGCAGCAAGCTGAGTTCAGTTGGTTGAAAAAGATAATTCTTTCAAGAAAAGTGCCAAACACATCGACAGTTATCCTCTTGGGGCTCATAGATTTTTTTGACCGCACGGATGTGCAATCGTGCAACATTTCTGTGCTGTGCGGCTAACACCGTGCTAAATTGATTGGCCACCGGTAGTGAGCTGCATTCTGAAACACGCTGGAGTCTCACTACCATTTCTATTTTCTTTCTATTTCTTTTGTCATATCTGTCTAGGCCTGGGAAACCTGACAGTATCTCAGGTCAGGTTTCTGACTGTGCGGCACTTTGCTTGGATAAGGTTTGTGCTTTCACATCATATCATAGATTTTTGTATTAATAACTCGAAACGTATTACTAATTAGATTGATAGACAGCCCCCCAAAATTATAAAAGCGCAATGCCCCTATTTGCCCGCAGGGGTCAAGTTTCACCATGACTTTCCGTCTAAATTCGTCGTCTATCAAAAAGCATGAAGTGAGGTAAAGTGCTACGCAGTCGGATGCGCTAAGTGCCCATTCAGATACTGTTAGGTTGTGCAGGGTCATTTGACAAACAAAGAAAGTGACAGCAAAATAAGAGAGCTAAGAGAGGTGACTAGTTCCTTCGGCGATTACTACCGGTGGCAATCAAGTTAGCACAACGTACGTGAGAATTGCACATCGCATACCAAAGCGGCATCGATACGTGATTCGAATGTAATGTGTTATCTCATGATGAAAAAGTAACAATCATGAAATCGAAAAACGAGCCGCAGTGCGGGTAGGAAGTGTGTGCGCGCGTGTCTGTGTATTGTCACATCACCTACGCCAAGGGAGTAAGCTGGAAAGAAACAATGTGAGCAAAATTGTACAGAGTCCTCCGTCAGAGACTCGTCATTGGTGGCAAACAATGCAGTACGGTGTTACTTGTGCAGGTAAACAGCAGCGCACAACTGCAAGATGAATGGGAAAGTTAATCGGCCATCAAACAACCTACGAGCACTTAAAACAAAGTAAGTACGATTTGTGACCTCTGCAGCATCAATAAGAACATGCACACGGCGCGGGTGAAGAACATGTGCATGAAGAGAAAACAAAACCACCAAAATTCGTTCATTTCACACTTACTCCTATAGACGGAGGTAGGTGCTTGTGGGTTCTTGCGCCCAGCTTTGCGAGATCGACCGGTGATTGATTTTTCACGATTGGACTCAACCACAACCCGGCTCTGAAACAAAACAAAAATAATTCCAAGTTTCAACAAATTTGAAGAAACAGCTTATAAATAACGGTTTATATATGTCTTGGCCTGGGAAACCTGACAGTGCAGTCGATGACTGTGAGGCACTTTGGCTGGATCAGGCTTGTGTTTTCATACATGCATTGTATATTATCACGGCGACATATCGGAATAAATATTTATCACGAAAGCAAAATACAGTGAATGATATCTCGTATTCATGTTAGTTAAGGAGGGGTTGAGCCGAAATGCGAACCCAAATAAAACGATGTTGAAACCATAACGAGAAACCTGACTGCAAATGATATATACATATAATGTAATATTAAAAAGAGAAATAATATAATGAGTTACTCAGGGATGGGGATGTGAGCAACACATTACTTTGGTCATCCATAAGCGCCTTCAGTGCTTGATCAAGAATCACTTTGTGATTCTGTGTCGGAACATCGTGGTTCGTTGTACGAACCCTATGTAACAGTTGGCATACAAGTATAACTTTGAGAAATAATATAATTTTAACCCAATGCAATGTTTGAATTTGAATTCAGGGACATGACCCACAGTATGTATGAAATCACAAGCCTGATCCAGGCAAAGTGCCGAACAGTCGAGGACTGCACGTGGGCTAAGATACAGTCAAGTTGCCCAGGCCTAGACTGATAGCAAAATAGCAATGGCAGTGAGACTCCAGCGTATATTCGCATGCAGCTCACGACCGGTGGCAAATCAATTTAGCACCACGTTAGCTGCACAGCTCAGAAGTGCTGCACGATTGCACATCCTTGCAACCATGACCAACTGAGTAGTATTTGGTTCCAAAGGATGTCATAGCCGGGGGTGGCAGTGCGGATAAGCTCCCACTGTTTAAAAAATGCTCCCATATGGCACGCGTCTCAAATAGACTCTGACAACCAAGTCCAGCTTCTGGCCTGCACGAGTGGCTCCCCGAGCCCGGCGGAACTGCTTCTACCAACAGGAGAAGGGGCGAGGGCGAGTGACTGGCGCCTGAAAACCAGTTTGCTTCGGCAGATGTAGCTCGTTAGCCTGGGAGGGCATTTCATCTAAGGGAAGGAAAACCCTGATTTTAAACCTCCGCTGCCTTGTGGGATACCCGATCGCGGGAAAGGCTTCGGGAGAAAACCTGAGGAAAAACCTGGAACAGAGTCTGGTAGACCACCCGCTTTCTGGCAAATCACTGCTGCCTTGCAGGTTCGAATTTGGTTGTGCAACGGCTTAGAGAAAGCTGAGCTCGAACAAACGCCCGAGTGTGCTGGGGGACGCCGCTTTGTACCAAAATCCCCAAGAAACCTTCATTGAAGCCGACTCACCTCCAGGAGGAGATAGAAGCACCCCAAAAGTAAAAAGTAAAAGGAACTGTCAGTTTGCCCAGCGTGTTTCCGTATACAGTTGACAAACGGTGCGAAATCAATTACACACGGTTTCAGCTACACGTTACACATTCGTGAAAAAAATGACCGCGAAACAATACACGAGACATGAAACTCACTGTTTCCCGCGTGGATAATGACGCACGAATTCACCAATATCATGGACAGCCACCGAGAGACTCTGTGGGTCACCGCCTAATTCCACCAGACGCACCAGCATTCTGAAAGCGATGATCAGGATAATATAGCAGTACAGCGAGCAATGAGTGGAATATCATGAAATTCAATAATGCGTTTCCACATGCCTCATAATGTGCTACTCGAAGAGAAATCAACTGTCCGGAAACGCACAGTTGAGAGAAAGATAATATAGGGAGAGTTAAATCAAATCAGAAAGCGATTCCGTCCTAAAGTTCATCAAGGTTATCGACTCACACTCCGATGACACTCGATCGAACGTTATTCGCGTTTCCAGTTCGAATGTCGATTTCACGACTTAAGGAAGATCCTTTGACAGGCAGCTTAATGGTCAAGCGTCTATTACGCTAACGCCAACATCTAAAAGGCGAATCTCCTAACCAGAAGGGTTATCTTCAGCTTGTCGGTGTACCGGCTGTAACTCGGATCTGATTTGGCAGGCGATTTCGTACCAGCCGGTTTCGTTTGAGACCTCGCCACAATAGGCTCCTTTTACTCACCTTTACCAATCAACAACTACGGATTATCTTCATCTGTTCCTGTTTCTGGACTGATTCTCGTTCAAAACCTATGCAATTTCTACGCAAACCGAATTATTGTACATTTGCAATTGATTCTCTAGACTGTGGCTGTTCACGAAATGCACGCATTCCAATGGGGTTCACCTAAAACCCCGTTAGCCTACTACAAACTAACCAGTGCATCTAGGGTGAAGAATCAAGTGAATTCGATTGGCAAACAACTTCCATGAAATCTGCATTATCGGGTTGCCATAGAGTCCATTTTCGACAGATCTCTGATGAATATTACCTATTTGGCGTCACCATGCTTGGATAAAGCATTGCAGTGTTGTAGACGATTTTACACAGTATCGGTAGTTCCGTTACAAGAATCAGGTATGCGATTAACAAAAGCGGTTTCGTTCGGTTTATCGTCAGTCGTTAAATACTTACGTGTCCCCCATCATCATCATCATGAAACACACTACACTTAAAATATGTATCGACGCTTCACTGGTCTCAAATCACGACCGAGTTATGCCTGGAAAAAGGGGACTTAAAAAGCTACACGCAATTTGAACTGCATTGAGGAGATTATGCCTGACTCGTGAACATAGAAATCATGTGCCGTGACATCAACAAGAGACAGCTTCCATGCAGCTTTTATTGCCATGCGTCAAAATGAACTTTCCTTATCAATCCGCCGATAAGCGTACAAGTTCGTCAAGCAAACCATCACTGAAAACGGCTTAGTGGCTGCCAGAATGCTCGCATCGATTGAGTAGCTAACTTCAACCACCCAAACGATCGAGCGGAAGTTCTGGAAAGTTGACCACGCGTGTTTCGTTTTTACATTTGAAAGAAACTCTTTGGCGAAGACCTGGGATTAGTGTCAACCATAAAACACTCGATAGACAAGCAGTTATCACCCATAGATGCAGAAGGTTGGCTCCGTGGTAAAAAATGTGAGAACTTTGAACATTGCTGCCTAGGGTGATCTTGGGCGTACAATACGCTGACCGGGCTGCCGTTGATGAGCGATGTAACCCAATACGTCCAAAAATGAAGACTGCATTAGTTTGGCCATGACCTTTGTAAAAAAAGCTTAACGTTGAGGAAACTTCCCTAGAGCCAGGCGATTAAAATATACTGGGAGTGTGCAACACTTACGGGGACGAGATTGAATAACCACGTGTAATGATGATAGATCATTCTACTGATCAGCATGCTGCAATTATTAGAGATAACAACAAGATCCATTCAGCACGCTACTTCGGGGTGATCAAACCACCACACATGTTTGAAGCTGATAACTAGTAACCCTGTTAAAACTGTAGCAACCAAGATATGGTTCCGTGATATGATGTCATGGTGGTTCCAAAGGTTGTCATCGCCAGGGGTGGCAGTGGGGATAAGCTCATACTGCCTATAAAATGCTCCCATATGGCGCGCGTCTCTGACAACCAAGTACAGCTTCTGGCCTGCATGAGTGGCTCCCGGAGCCCGGCGGAACTGCTTCTACCAACAGGAGAACGGGCGAGGGCGAGTGACTGGCGCCTGAAAACCAGTTTGCTTCGGACAGATGGAGCTCGTTAGCCTGGGAGGGCATTTCATCTAAGTGAAGGAAAACCCTGAATTTAAACCTCCGCTGCCTTGCGGGATACCCGATGGTGGGGAGGGCTTCGGGAGAAAACCCTGAAGAAGAGTCTCTTTGTGGCAACTCCCTACTGCCTTACAGGTTGCACTTGGTTGTGCAAATGCTAGAGAAGCTGACTCGAACAAACGCCGAGTGGTGCTGGGGACGCCGCTTTGTGCCCAAATTCCCAAGACCCTGCATTGAAGCCGACTCATCCTCCAGGAGGAAATATATTATGATTTTTACTTGCTTGTGCTGTACACCTTTTGCATACAGTTACTAAACTTTCGTATTTACATTTCAGCACATGTACTCTCGTTCTAGATAAGTAAAGAGTTACTTATTCTATACTAACGTGTCTTTCTTTTGAACTCAATTCGGATCAGATTCTACAACGTTACAAGATAGTAGCACAAAGTCAGTGGCTAGGTACATTTGAGGTCTGTTCAAACCGGTCTTCAGCGGCGTTTTTGTTGTGAGTAGCTTAATAATAAAAGTAAGAAGCCTTATATTTCTACCGGGTGAAAATTGATGTTAGCATATTCGAGGGGCGTAGTCACCTCGGCGCATTTTGTACGCGCATTACCGCTATAGCAGTGCGACGTATGTTAAGTGCCACCCCTTCTGTTGCAAGGATAATTCCTTCGTTATGGTACACGATGTGCAATTGTGCAGGTAACACTGTGCTAAATTGATTTGCCAAATGCGCTGAGCGGCATGCGGAAATAAGCTGCAGTCTCTCAGCCATTTTTTTCATTTTCTATATCTGTTTAGTCCTAGGCAACCTGACAGTATCTTAGCCCACATGCAGTCTCTGATTGTGCGGCACTTTGTACGGATCGAAGCTTATGATTTCATACCATACATGCAAACATACGGTGGTGAAGCGTCGATATGTATTACGGACGGAGTGCGATTTTTGATAATGTTATACTACAACTAAAAATGAGAAATAGAAAATCTCATTCAGCAAGACAACAGATTAGCGAACAAAGTTATCCTTCAAAGCCAATGTAGGTACAGCGAACGGATCAAATCAGTGGAAATGACACGTATTGGAGTGCTCACATCCTCTTGCACTTACACACCACAATCAGTTTTTGGCTGTTTGCCATCAGCAGGTGGAGACTGTAAGAATAGGTTCAATGAGGCTAGAAACAGCGGACAAGTGGTAAACAATAGGTATACTTGAATGCCCCGGTTATCCAAATAGGCGCATACGCACTTTCTCGTATGCATCGGATTAACTTGCACGATGTCTGGCTCCATGATGAGCTTGACAGATTCATTTGGCGAATGCAGGCCATTGTTGAAGTTTAGCTAACTTCGTTGAAAGCGCTCTAGAGAAAGATTAAATTCACACAGCATCGTCATACATTTCGCAATCCCCGATGTAATTGCTTTCAATCAGACTCGGAAAGGAAAAACGAACAAGATTTCACATATATCCCCCAATATGCCTGTTAAACATTACACTAGCACGGTTTGTCGATAGGGTCAAGAAAATACAGTTTCAAGTATACGCAGACGCAACGCTTACTTTAAAATTTCGTAATTATTCTCCGTGAAGCGGACCGCATTCTCGTTCCAGAATTTGGCCGATTTGTGCACCGGAGACCATTCGAGGCGACCGGATTTAAGTTCCGTCGTGTACTCCTCCAGACTGCTCACATCTTGAACACTTTCAGACAATTTTTGCTTGAACAGAAACGCGATTTCATCACGGTAACCACAACGCACAATCGATAAATGGTAGCCAATTATTGTAATAATCAAAAAACTCAACTACATTAAATAAGCACAGGGAATAATGTCACTGACACGTGGCAACACTCTCTTACTGAATCGTCTGGTGTAAGCAAACAAAAAGAGATGGACAATAACGATGACGGATGGAAGGCTGTCGATGGAGATTGCAATCAGATATGGATCTCATCATCATCATCATCATGAAGCACAAGCCTGAAGTCAGACAAAGTGCCAAGCAACATGAAGCAGGAAAAGCAGATAAGCAAGCGCGTGAAAAATGGAATACAGGCAAGCGGACTATACAAAATCAAATACGCAAAAAAGCAGATTGTTTTTGTAGTTTCACTGCATGCAATTTTGTGAATTTTGTTTTGTTTTTATGTTTTCTCATCAAATAAAACCGGATTAAAAAATTATGACACATAATAAAATACACTGCTGCCACTGACTTCGGTCTTCAGCCAACTATTAGGTGGAGTTTTTGGACCCTACCCAAGCAAATGAATAAGCCCAACTGAGCCTAGCGATACGGTGAGTTTCTTCATCCCAGTGCGCCACGTCATGGACTCGTGCACAACTAGTTGAACAACTGAAACTACAGGATATGCCATACAGCATCAACAACTGGATATGTGAAAATAATTTAAGTGTAGATCTCCATGTGTAGAGCTACCTTCTCCCTTGCACTCATCTGTGAAATGAATCGTTCAAGGTGCGAGTCTCTCCTCATTCTTTTTTGAACATATTTATCTGCTCTCAAACAGTCACCTCAACAGTTAGTCTCAAATAAGCGGCTCCCATCTGCAATGAACAAAATTACCACAAAGCGAAAATAGAAGACACTGTGGACTTACAGTCAAAAACCCAATATCATCAGTCAATTCAGGATCGTGGCTGAAATCCTTTTGGCTGAATAGCTCCAATTGGCGAAGCACTTTGCACTGAACCAGACTCAAACCACAGGTCCGCTGATCCGAAGGATTCGACAGCTTTTCCAGAATTGACTGAAAACGATACCGAAGTGAAAATGATACAAGTTTATAGGGCGATTTCAAAACTTATAAACTGACGCACGAGTAGACGAGTCAGCTGAAACGGCTTGAAGAGACGAGCATTGATTGGTATTATATATAGGAAACACCGAGTTTAAAGTTTAACTGATTGAATGCCACCAGCAATAAGTTGAAGGTCAGAACTTGGTTCCCTTCCTTCCTCATTGACATGACAAAACTGCCTATATATTGACATACGGATGCGCAATCGTGCAGTACTTATGTGCTGTACGGCTAACTTGGTGCTAAATTGATTTGCCAACGGTAATGAGCTGCATGCGGAAGCACACGGGAGTCTCACTACCATGTTAACCTTTGTCTACTGACAGTGACTCTAGTTACCACCTCAAATAAGCAGTCGATTGCACATAAGCTCCCGACGGTACCTTCAGTCACCATCAGAGTGCCCTTGTCAGCCGGGGTTTGGCATCTGATCCATAAACATTAATTATGTGTTTTATTTATGCCATAATTAAGCAGAATAACACAAAAATATCATAAAATACGTATATCCAATTACCGTAGACAAAGGGTTAAGTTAAATTTCTTATACCTTGGTAACCTGAGAGCATCTTAACTCACGTGCATTCCGCGACACGTTGCCAGGACAAGGCTGTCTGATTTCACACATACAATCGGATCGTGATCATATTGCGGAAATGTGAAGTGCTTTAGCGCTGAGTGCTAATTACCAGCTTTCGGATGATGTGCACCCTCCGTACAACAAAAGAGCTTGAAGCGAAAAAGCGGCCACCACTACCAATAAAAACAATCGCGAACCCACAATAAATCGGGTGGTTCGAGTGATGCGATCCCCGGGAGAATGAACAAATAGACAACATCAGCGGCCGCTACTGGAGGGTCAAATGAGCTGTGCATGAAGTGAATTGGCTGGCACGAAATCGATTAACCAATCGCGTTGTTCGCACAAACTTTGAGGGCAAACTCAACCGAACATTAACCCTGTCGTTTGACCAACATTGCATATCGCGCGGACCGTGTTCATGCCATTCTTACTAAGCCCGAATTATTGCAGGTTTGTGATTATCGTGTCGACGCTTCAGATCCTTGCGTTGCGCCAGATAGTAGTGTTCTGTTAGGAGGGCATCCTCCTTACGATTAAAACAAGCCGGATTATCTGATCGACCAAAGTCGCAACGGAGAAATTGTTTTTGGGTAAGCCATGTTGTACCTTGGCCACAAACCACATCTTCACTAAATTCAAATTGTCTGACTCGCCCATGACAACCAACTCCCGTCGCTCCCACTATGCACATTCCCACGGTTAGGGTGTACCCTCACACGTTCACTCTGTTGTCGCTATATAAATACAAACCATGTTCACGGTCGAAACGCACACACTGGGCACTTGGACCTTGGACTCCCGATCAACGTTCCATTCCGGTTTTGTTCTGTTTTCCTGGCTGTTGGGTTAAATACAACGCATCGATTGATAGAACGCAACGACTATCTCTGCTGCAACATCAACCATACATCCATCATAACATGTTCATCCGAAAGTTCGAGATTAGCACTCATCACGAATGCCTTCACAATGCAAACAGCCCGAAGCAGGTCGCAGGGTTAGTGTGGTGGGAAAAGGGGCAAATATGGATATTTAGTGGGAACAACCAACGTAGATCGTGGCTTCACTGGTGACACCGGATAAGGAAAATGAAAGAAGTCATTAAAATAAAATAAAAAAATAACCTTAATGATTGACCACAATTTGATTTGTACAGCGTGGCATGGTCCTGTATAAGTTATATAAAATGGGTAAGATTAATATGGTATGAAAGCACAAGCCTGATCCAGGCAAAGAGCCGCACAGTCAGAGACTGCACGTAGGGCTGAGATATTGTCAGATTGCCCAGGCCTAGACAGATATGAAGGGAGACAAGTGAAATGGTAGTGAGACTCCAGCGTGTTTCAGCATGGAGTTCACTAACGATGGCCAATCAGTTTAGCACGATGTTAGCCGCACAGCACATAAGTCTGTACGATTGCACATCCGTGCAGATTGCGTCAGACCATGACGTCAGTCTGGCTATTCTCCATATACAAAGAACGTTATCGCATATTCATGCTCAGAATACGAGTACGCGAATAGACAAACTATTAATTGTTACAAGAACAACGATGACTGATTGTACCGTTTGCAACTACGGTCATTTTATCGAAATTAATAATTTGAAACCACATGGTAGACAAGTGAGATTGGGAGGTTGCGGCAAATTCAAGTGAATCACATGCCTGGATTCACGCGAATTGGCTAGATAGACAAAGCAATGGGACTCCAGCAGGCTTCCACATGTACCAGAGCATTGATACCAAACCGATTTAGCAAAATATGGCCACGCAAAGCAAAATGCCAATCCACATCGACAAGGAGAGAGAGAGAGAGAGAAGCGAGAATTTCAAGGCGCTTACCCGAAACAGCGCCAACGAGATGCGAGTGATTTTCTCGCGATCCGCTTCACACAAAATGTCGGCGATTGTGGGAATAAAGTGCGGCAGTTTGAACATGGTCTCGGCATGCGCGACGTCAAAACTCATGCACCAAAGACAGAAAATCAATTGATACTGCAACTGGAGACTGGTGTGCCGGTCTGCGAGAACTTCAACGATGCTACAGAGGGAAAGTAACAAGGCGAGAACAGATAGCATTTTATCAATATCAAAGTGAGTGTATCACCGAACGGGGTTGGTGGAAAACAGACAATCACATAGAATACGCGAGAGTTCCCAAAACGGGACTCAGCTTCCAATGTCGAAACCGCCGAGATACAGCGGAGAATACCCACAATGTCGCGCAAGTCAAAAACATCCCATGACAACCCTCCATGAGCAGACTTGACATGGTTCTTAACAACATTTCCATTTATAATACTTGTCTAGGTCTAGGCAACTTAATAGTATCATTACCCGAGTGCAGCTATAAGAGCGCGACGCTGTGTTTAGATCCACGATTCTGAATTCCACTGTTTTACGGTACACCTGATCGAATGCGAAAATCAGGAATCAAGTTCAATACGCGAATAGCTGGCACACAATGATCTATTTCCGATAGATCTTTATTGCCCTTGGATATGCAGAGTATGTATGTATGAAAGCACAAGCCTGATCCAGGCAAAGTGCCGCACAGTCAGAGACTACACGTGGGCTGAGATACTGTCAGGTTGCCAAGGCCTAGATAGATTTGAGAAAGGAATTAGAGATGATAGTGAGAATCCAGCGTGGTTTGGTGTGTAGCATGCAGCTCACTACCGGCAGCCAAATCAATGCAGCACGGTTAGCCGTACAGCACAGAAAGTTACTGACACGATTGCACATCCGTGCGATGCGAATAGAGGAGTGCATACGAACAAACGCGCTAGAGCCATATCCACAGGACATTTGTAATGCCACATTATTTATATTCTTCGTATTCAACTTCAATTCTCGTAGCGAAAATAGAAACGCAAAAGAAGCTGGAGATATTGTTGTGTTTGTGTTTTCTGGAAAAAATTATTAGCCAAGTCGATCCTAAAACTCATTGTCCATGAACGCAGAAAAGGCTAAAAGTCGATTGATCTTGAGATAACGATTTATTTGCACCCGAATTGCACGAGAACGAGCACAAAGATAGATATTCCTAGAATGTTCTAAGGTATCAATAATGGTTGAAAATGTTGTTCAAAGTCCAAACCAATGAGTGAATCGGTAGTTTTTACCAGTTAAGAGTAATGACCAAGTTGCAGCCAATCAAAGATTCGAGGAGTGTCGCCTAACATATATGTAATCTCAAAACCTGTGCTGCAATTAAATTACCGTTAAGTTACCCTAAGTAAGATAGTTAAAAATAATAAAGATAAAGATATTACACACAATACGGAACGGTGTAGACTCTGCGACAATATCATGCGCGGCATAACGTGCGTTGGTGCATAAAAGCGTTAATTTTTGAACAACTATTATAAGCACTACGAGAGTATATGATGACAAGAATGTATTCAGATAAAGGGCTGCAAAGATGAGATAAAATACTGTCATGTAAACCCACCAGTGTATATTCGCACACCATATATGCCACTCAAATAAAAAGTCTGACATAGTTTACAAGCGGTAATAAACAAAAATAATGACCATACTGTATTCAGACAGAGAATATAGCATTCTAGCTCGCCGTTTCAAACACGCATACGTGCTTACAGGAGCAAACAAAATACAAACACTCTTACAGTAAAATGGCCAGAATTATTGTAATCAGCTTAACTGAATTCAGATGAGTAGCTATGACGGGTATCGGTATGGCGTGACAGTACAACAGCAAAAAATATCCCGGTGATTTTTACATCGTTAAACAGATAGAGGGAGGCTTTTTGACCCAATTGGCAATGTTCCCGGTCAAAATACGATAAGTATTTGTATGTGATTGCGTCTCCAGTTAGCCAAGGCGACCCAGCAAGGAAAACAGATTTATTGAGGCTTGATCAGGTAGCTGCGACCCAGAAGTTGCAGAAATAATGCGGCGGCTACATTTATTGATTGTATTGCATTAATCTGGACCACTTGACACCATTACAGCACATGTGCCAGTTAATGGGAACACGGGCCACCAGTCGGGTTACTCGCCTGAACTAACACAGATCTCAACTTGCTATCTAGGCCTGGACAACCTAAAAAATAACTTAATATATTGCTATTGCTTGATTCAGTACAAGGATGTGCAATTGTACAGCACATAGGTGCTGCGCGGTTAACACCACGCTAAACTGATTGGCCACCGGCGAGGAACTGCATGCTGAAACACGCTGGAGTCTTCACTGCCATTTCCATTTCTACTTTATCCTATCCGTCTAGACCTGGGCAACCTGACAGTAACTTAGCTCACGTGCAGTCTATGACTGTGCAGCACTTTGTTTGGATCAGGTTTTGTGCTTTCATGCACACATTCATATTGCTTGACGCCTAAGGTGTAATTTTACATATTCAACATGACAAGTCGATCAAACAGGTAACTATGAGAGAAGCCAGGGGCTGTACGCACGAGAAAAGCCGGCCTTGGAAGACTTTCAGCAAGTTACAGGTAAACTATGTTGTGTGCATGTGATGCCAGAATGATAAAGTGAACATTGGAAAGCCAAAGAAAAGTCAAAAACACGGTTGAGTTTTTTGCAACAAATGTGAAATATTTCAACGCAAATGCCAATAAGACAGCGCTAGATTGAAACTCATCAAAACTTCAGTAGTTGCGTGCAATAACGTCAGATAAATTGCGAATCAGCTAACGCGAGACTTACGTTTCAATCCCTCCAACTTGCGCAAACCGACTTCGGTAGCTTCGAATGCGAAGCATCATTTGTAAATTACGAGCCACAGTTTGATCGTATTGATTGTCCTGGTTAAAAATCAATACATCGACGGAGGGTGAAAAATATCGACCTTTGAAGAAGAACTTTAGCAAGCACAAAAGCCATCAAATTAACCGGGAAGAAAAAGGGTGGAATATTTCCAAAAAGCTGAGTTAGGGAACGAATGAGGCTTTAATGGGGTTTAGACTCAGGCCATGCACCGAGTAACCTATAATGAATAAAATGGTAACGCGTTGAAAACAGACTGACTCGTTCAAAGAAACAATGAGCTACTGCGAAAATATGAAGCGCAAAATAAGCGATGGCGGTTTGAACTAGACCACAAAACACCAGATGCAGTTTCGTTCAAAAAGATTATTTGGAACATACAAACATACAAACCAAACAATGATTGTGACCGTAGAACGGTGTATGCAAGACATTCAATCACAATTCGATACTGTGGAACTTACGCGTATTTTCAGCTGATCCCGTAACCAATTGAGAAAATACATCAATTCTTTTTCCCCCATCAACTCAGAAGACCAGCAGGCAAACTTAGCCACAATACGCGAAGCTTGGTAAATACAGAATGGATCTCCTCGCTGAAAGAAACTGAAGAAGCGGCTCCATAAAGCGTCTTTTGAATCGCGAAAATAATTCTGAAATATTTCTACGCGAACTTTGTCTTCCTGTATGATGAGAAAAGGTAATCAAATAAAGACCAACAAACCTGTAGAATGTCATCTAAAAGAGTCAGGATATATTGCAGCGTTTGCTCCTTTGATATCCGATTAAGTATATGAATAAACACACGAGCCGTCTACAAATATCCGAAAGAACTAGTCACACAAACCAATTGCGGATCTTCTTGAATAACATGAGCACGCGCTTCCGGAGTTGAGGCTTTATCCAATCGAGTGATGAAATTAAATTGTTCCGCGTTGATTATTTGGCCCCTGGTTTGAGGAAAGCTGGGGAGAAACTCGATGAACTTACTGCACGTAGGATTGCCAATTGATTCTTGTGAGACGTACGTCAGCGGCGGTTGCTTGTAAAAAGCTGGTTGTCGAGCCAACTAGAAACGCGAATCACAAGAAAAACGTTCACTTTACTCGAAGTAATATCTTCGATATTTCCAACTCGAGCGTATTCCAGAGACATAATTGGGGAACTATGCTAAAGAATTTCAAATAGGACAGAAAAAAGATTATATTGCTGAATAATGCCAAAAATGGTGCATCAAATTAATGGACCGAAACCTAATGTAACAACACAGGTAGAAAGCTCTAGTGGAATAATAGACAAGGCGGACAGTGAAATATTATTTTATGATGTTGTATTTTAGTAATGACGAGTATTTTATCATCAGCATGGAGCATAAGTGTGAAGCCAGACAAAGTGACAAGCAATACGAAGCAGGAGAGGTAGATAAGTAAACTTGTGAAAAAAGGAGAGGCAAGCGGAATATACCAATGCTTTTGTAGTTTCCATGCTTGCGATTTTTTGATTGTTTTTCATCTTTATAATAAAATATAATACAATAATATCAGATAAAAATTATGACTAAAATAATAAAATGCACTGACACCACTGACTTCAATTTTGCAGCCCTATATATCATAAGATTTCCAACCACCTAGCTAGACAGATATGAGGGGTTATCTTTATCACTCATACGTATGGATACAATTCTTGTGATGGTATCAACATTCTGTGCACGGATGTGCAATCGTGCAGTACTTTGTGCTGTGCGGCTAACACCGTGCTAAATTGATAGGCAACGGGTGATGAGCTGCATGCTGAAACACGCTGAACTCTCAATACTCTTCCGACTTGTACTTTCATTCTCATATCTGTCTAGGACTGGGCAACTTGACAGTATCTTAGCCCACGTGCAGTCTCTGACTGTGTGGCACTTTGCCTAGATCAGGCTTGTATCTTCATACAACCACCTAGCTGATCGAATGCTACGCTTGAGATCATTTCTGACGCGTCTTCGTTCTGCATTATATCGTGAGTCAGAAAAAATCTTTAGATCCCGTGGGACCTTATGCTATAGGAAGAACTGACACATGCCGATTTCGCCGTAAGCTGCACTACAGTATCAATCTCATTCCACTGCTGTGTGATATTTTCGGACACCGCAGTGGGAAGTTTATGTACTAAACCGTCGCGATAGACTTGCTTAACTGTAGGATCCGAAAGTTTCTCGCAAGCTATGCGCTTAGTGATGACTGATTTTGGATCAGAGCATTTTAACGTAAACTTCGATCGACAGAGCGCGTGATCAGGATCTACGGTAGTGCTCCAGATGGAGTGAGAGCCATCAATGCAGCTTCTCCATCTAGCGCCGATGGCGAGATGGTCCATTTGTGTCCATGACTGACCATCGTTATGCGGACGCCAAGTTGCACACTGTCGCTTTTTATGCCTAAACGAAGTGGTACTAATAAATAGTCTGTGCTGTGCGCATAGTGAAAGAGTTCAAAATTACCTGATTAATGAGCATCAAGACTGAATAAACCACCGAGTTGTGAGTCAGTAACATCTAGGCGTTTAAGTTGAGTATTCATATTCCAAGAAGTAATAATGATATAAGAAAGCTTTGCGCGTCGTAAGTGTACAAAGTTCGCGTCTTTGCTGCCATCAGTGCTACTATTAGTCGGAGCATAAGTGGCGAGTACGAACAAACAGCACTTACTGTGAGCTCGATAAGTAGTGATGCTGGAAGTAGCTAGTCGGTAGGCATCGTGCTATTGATAGGAATCCAGTCTAAAAGTGAGTTTTCTGCACCCGAACTCAGAATTATACCTACACCCGCTTGGCCTGAGGAGGAAGCAAAAGATTCACATGAGCAGTGCAAAAAGTACCTGTTGGAAAGAGTTGGTACAGTCAACTCGATTATAGGGGAGGGATCATGAAGTCTTGTTTCTAACAACCAACAAATATCGATGGACAACAAAATCTAGACAGTGGGCAAGAGCAGCTTGCTGGCCTGATTGACACAGCGTTCGTACATTCATGACACCTATGATTGCAGACGTGCGCGGTTTTATTAAATGAGTTTTCGGTTCAGGATATGTCTAGCTTCGAAAACGGACTCAATGTGGCCGCTTATCACCTGGACGCTGAGGATAGATTAAACGCGGGAGAGAGAAGAAAAAGATTGAAAATTAAGACTAGCAGTAGCTTGTTTCCGCTTACCCGATTTATGTGATTGTCATAATGGTAAGTGGGCTGGGATACTGCTAGGTCGCCAATGGCTAGACAGGAGAACAATTAGGGTTCTCGACCAAAGCCTTAGGATAAAGAGCTTTACCCACAAGGCAGTGGGCAGAGACCGG
>JACCGJ010002269.1:0-10203 GCA_013407085.1 Atriophallophorus winterbourni
GGGCGCCATTTTACTACCGAGTTTTGTGACGTCAGACTCGCTGTTAGACCAGTGTTCCTATTTCTATGCTGTTGTTCCTTTTTTGGGGTTTCTCATGTCGACCGCTCGCTTAGTTAGCTCGGTGGTATATGTGGGTAGATATGTAAAGAGACAATAACGGTTAGAAAATATGGTCTACTAACAACACAAAACCAATGCAAAGGTACCGTGATTCTTATCATCACACCGTTGCATTTCTCACCGCTGGTGTGCATCCCCAACTCGATTCTTTTTCTAAATAAGTTTGATTTTTTCCTCTGCTCTGGTGCAACTATTCTCTGGCATTTTCGTCTCTCGCTTCCACATTGTTTTGTCTCCACCATGGTCCCGTTGTCACGGTGTTGTCACGTGATATGTATGTGATTATGATCAACTTCAGATTGCATACACCCGACACACTATGATGTGAACTCGTTCTGTTGTCACATCCCTTGTAAATCAGCTGATGCTAAAGTGCAGTTTGGATTTCGAATTTTGGTGTAGTCAGTCAGATAGTCAGTCAGTCGCTTGCTATTCCAGGTTGTCACACTCCGGGGGTTAAATTTTGAAACATCTGGGAAACGTGCTCAACTTGGATTCCCACCAATTCCTGATGTAGAGCGGGTAGTAGCGATAGTCAGGGAAATGACTGCGACAGTCTAGCACCAGTGGGTGTAATCAAGTCAGCTCTACAACTTTGGGATTTGGAATCTGGCCATATGCACCCCAGCTGCCTCATCATCAGTAGTACATCGGTAGCATGTACCTAGTATATGGTATGATGCTATGAAAGCCCTATGCATGATCCAGGCAAACTGCCACACAGTCAGAGACTGTACGTGGGCTAAGATACTGTCAGGTTGCCCAGGCCTAGTACTTAACCGTCATATACAACCATGACAAGATGAAATTCTAAATAAATAGGGAACGATGAGACTTGCAAAGCTATTGAACGCGGACACTGGGATGAGGTGGCTACACCTCGAATCAAACGTGCATTCAAGAGTAGAGCGACATCAGCATGGCTGTTTTCACGGGAATGCATCGTAACAAATTTTCCTTGCCACTTCACTTGAAAACATACAGAATTTAACAAACACTACGAACATGTCTCCAACACTATTTAAGCCATGTTACTAAAAGTAAGAAGCCTCTGCGAATTTTGGTGTCGGCCCACAGTCTTTGAGACCGGTAGCCAACTGTAACTTGCCTTCATGAATGTGAAATCGTACAGTACTTCTGTGCTAAATTGATTGGTCGCCTGTAGTGAGCTGCATGCTGAAACACGCTGGAGTCTCACTACCATTTCTATTGTCGTTGTCTCCTTTCTCATATCTGTCTAGGCCTGGGTAACTTGACAGTATCTTAGCCCGCATGCAGTCTCTGGCTGTACGGCACTTTCCCTTGATCAGACTTGTGCTTTCATACCATACCATACCAAAGCCTTCATCTGCTAAATTGATTTGCCACCGGTCATGAGCTGCTTGTGAAAAGACGCTGGAGTCTCACTGCCGTTTTTAATTTCCTTTCCCATATCTGTCTAGACCTGGGCAACCTGACAGTATCCTAATCCATATGCAGTCTATGACACTTTGCTTGGATCAAGCGTGTGATTTTATACATACATCCCTGGTTAGGTATGAGATACAAAGGTGCCTTAGGAAAACGATGTCTTTCTATTTTAAGCACGTGACCTTACAGCGAATTGTCTCCATTCTAACTTGTTTTTTTCGATTTCGACGTCGGTATCAAAGGTTTCACTACGAATCGTTGCGTTATATATCCGATGGTACCAACTACAGCGATTGTCGAAGACCTCTCAACTATCTTATTTATTCTTTCACATCCGTGCATCGAAACCAGGCGAACTTTTACCTCATATACTCTGCCGTTGAGCTTCAAAGACAATCCAATGTGACGCCATAGATGATTCAATTCACAAAGCGCTATCATTGCGGAACTCCCCTTTAGTAAACACGCGTTACTAGTAAGGCAACTACCTAAATTGGCAAAACGGTCCACCCTCGTAAGTTCATCAGTAAAACTGTTGGCAATCATATAGAACTACGAGTGTGCTTGTGTAGACACATGTTGCGTTGACGTAATGTGTGTATGTGCTTCCGCAGATTTGGTGAAACGCTTCAATCGAATTTATTGACATCTTAGTCTCCGACTAATTGGGAATTATTTAGTACATATCAAATATTCTAAATGAGGATTATAATGGAACATGTTTGAGACCGATCGAGTGATCGTATTCACGAGATGAATGTTTGTAGTGAATCGATCGGAACAAGTTTTGGGTAACGTTTCGCATTTCATAGAAAAGACACTTTCACACCGTCTATGGGTCCGTTGCTAAGGTTGTCTGGAAGCATCTACAGTAGTGGTTCCAAAGGTTGTCATAGCCAGGGGTGGCATTGGGGATAAGCTCCCACTGTTTATAGAATGCTCCCATATGGCGCGTGTCTCAAATAGCCTCTGACAACCAAGTCTAGCTTCTGGGCTGTAAGAGTGGCTCCCCGAGCCCGGTGGAAGTGCTTCTAGCAACAGGAGAAGGGGCGAGGGCGAGTGACTGGCGCCTGAAAACCAGTTTTCTTCGGGCAGATGGAGCTCGTTAGGAGGGCATTTCATCTAAGGGAAGAAAAGCCTTGATTATAAACCTCCGCTGCCTTGTGGGATACGCGATCGCGGGAAAGGCTTCGGTGAAAACCCCGAGGAAAAATCTGAAACAGAGTCTGGTAGACGGTTAGTTGGTGCACAACACCTCTTTCTGGCAACTCCATGCTACGTTGAAGGTCGCACTTGGTTGTGTAAAGGCTAGAGAAGCTGACTCGAACAAACGCCGAGTGGTGCAGGTGACGCCGCTTTGTACCCAAATTCCCAAGAATGTTCATTGAATCCGACTCATCCTCCAGGAGGTGATAGTCGCGCACAATTAAGATCTACAGTAGTGCTGGCATGAACGAGCACACAGCTGTACATATTCTGGATACTGCTGATAGTGTGTATCTTGAAAACATGGACTTGTTAAGGTGGGGTGCAAAACCATCGTTGGAATGACGTCTTCACGCATGGGCGGTTGAATAACAAAGGCTAGTGGGAATGTGGTCAACACAGTGGAAGAGGTGGGCATGTCCGCAATCTGTCGCCCGGTTCTAAAGCGGATAGACACGAACGTGCGTGACCCCTAGAGTGAGCAGCGATCAGTCAAGCATGCTTATCGGTCACCGAACGATGGTCGCGCCTGTACAAAAATTAAACAATGAACAGATTACGCAGCATTGGATTGCATTGAAAGCACAATCCTGATCCAGGCAAAGTGCCGCATAGCTAGAGACTGCACGTGCGCTAATATACTATCAGGTTGCTAAGGCCTATGCAGATTTGAGGAAGAAAAACGAACAGGAAATGGTAGTGAGACTCCAGTCTGTTTCAGCATGCAGCTCATTACCTCTGTCCCGGCATACAAGGAGTTGATTTTGATCTCATTTGTCAATCTTAACAGGCTCACCCCATGGTCTATGTAGTTTTTAGCCAACTTTAGATCAGTCGGTTGACTGTCATCATCATCATCAAAGACAGCATACACCGGTAGCACGTACCGAATGCTTAACTGCTATACAACCATGAAAAAGTAAAATCCTAAAAGGTGGAAGGGTGGGACTTAAATTGCTACGGCTTCTATAGAAGAGTAAGCACAAACAAACTGGGAAGAGGTGCCTACACCTCGAATGGAACATGCATTCAAACAAGTTTCGTGAACGAGTAGAGCAACATCAGCACGGCAGCTTCCTTGCGGCTTTCACTGTCATGCATCATAACAAGCTTTTCTCGTCACTCCGCTTGACAACATACAAGGTTATGCAAACACTCCAAGAGATGCTTAGTGCAAGACCGCCATTGAACACGGTTTCGGGACATATCCTGAAGCGTAACTAGCCATTGCGATATCTGATCGCGGGGACACCAGCCTGGAAGACGCGCTGCGCCGACTTTGGAAGGTTACTAGTAAGGGTTTTTACTGCTATGCCATGTGACGGTTTGGCCACCCCGAGATTTACGCCAATCAGGATGTGGCGTCGCAAAAGAATCTGTTTCGGAAGTCGGTGGTTCGGCATCCGTAAAACGTGACCCAACCAGCGTAACCTATGCAGGTTGATCTGCTTCTCTATATCGACATTACTACCAAAAAAACAACTTATTTCGGAGAGCATCGGTGCGTATTCGATTGTAACAGCTAACTCCTAGAATGTTGCGGAGACATCGGTTGTCAAATACTTGGAGACGCTGAATGTGTTCTTTGCGTAAGGTCCAGGTTTCGCACCCATACAGTAACACAGCCCGAACTGTCGCTTTATAGACTCTACCCTTGAGTAGCAGAGACAGTCCTTTCTGACGCCAGAGGTGACCTAGGTTGCGGAATGCTACGGTCGCTTTAGAAATGCGTGCCGAGACCTCGTTATCTAGCGACGCAGAATTATTGATACAACTACCGAGATACGTAAAACGATCCACAATTTCAAGCGCCTGATTGTCAAGTAATAAAGCGTTGTTCGATAAGTCGATGTCCTGCAGAAGAACACTGCACTTAGAGGGCGCAAAACGCATTCCAAATGCGGGCACAATACTAGATAGCTTGTTCAGTATCGCCTGTGCATCTGTATATGAGTCGAAGAGCAGAACTATGTCATCAGCATAATCCAAGTCGAGAAGCTTGACGCCTGGCATAATGTGAACTCCGAAGGCTGGAGCACCGTCGCTGCATAATTCCATGATAGCATCAATTACGAAATTGAACAAAAACGGAGAAATCGGACATCCTTGTCGGACGCCACTTGTAGTGTTGAATTTGGGAGAAAGTTCGTTGTTCGTACTGACACCTTTGGTCTGCTGAAGTGAAACGTTGCCGAAAACTTTAATTCACGGTTGTGGGCAACATGCGGAATCTCGCTGAAGTCGCACTACAATTTCTATTTCCATTCCATTATCGGTCTTGTCCTGGGCAACGTGACAGTATTTTAGCCCGTGTGCGGTCTATCACTGTACGACACTTTTCCTAGATGGCGCCTGTGTTCTCATACATTATTTACTTGGAACTTATGCAAAGAGTGTGTCTGACGTCCCCAAACATTTTACAGCCGCTCTTTTCTGTTGGGGAGTTTGCGGTTGCAATCGCATACTCAGCGATATTTATATAGGGAAGCAGACTGGATGGGCTCTATTGGTTGTGTAACGTTTTGCAGATGTCTGGTAAGCGACCAAAATGATCCGCATTACGACGCTGCACCCCAATCAGCGTAGAACCCGTGGTAGGCAAACCGTCGCACGGCATAGGCAACAAAAACACCAGCTATTATCCTCTATAAAGTTGGTTCAGTTCATCTTCGAACTGGGGTACTCGCGATCCAATGTTCGAGTGGTTACTTAGGTTTGAAGATATGTCTAAATACCGTGGTTTCTTTCGGTCATGTTTCAGGCTTTTTCTTGCAGTGTTTCATCAATCATGTATGTTGTCAAGTAGAATGTCGAAAAAGGCTAGTTTTGATGTATGCCAGTGAAGTCCGCAAGGAATCCGTCGTCGATCTACTCCTCGGAACGATTGTTTGCGTATACCATTCGAGGTGTAGACACTTCACCTTGTTTGTTTGTACTTACTCACGGATGTGCAATCGTGCAGCATTTCTGTGCAGTGCGGCTAACACCGTGCTAAATTGATTGGCCAGAGGTAGTGAGCTGCATGCTGAAACACACTGGAGTCTCACTACCATTTCTATTCCACCCTCATATCTGTCTAGGGCTGGGAAACCTAACAGTATCTTAGCCCACGTGCAGCCTCTGGCTGTGCGGCACTTTGCCTGGATCAGGCTTGTGCTTTCATACCATCCCACACTTACTCTTCTAAAGCTTCTCTAGCTATTAAGTTCCGCCATTCCCCACCTCTATGAGATTTAACTGCGTTATGGTTGTATGTGAGTTAATCGTTCGGTGCATGCTACCGGTGAAATACTCTCCTTGATACATATGATGTTGATATATTTTACATCTCATTTTATCGGGGTGTTTTTCCCCAATACGTTAAATCGCAGCCGCCTTCAAAAAAGATGCAATGGTTTGAGAAACACTCGCTGCGTTATTACCCACTTCAATTCATTCCGCTTGCTCAGTTCCTGGATGGGTTTTGGTGATGATATTGATCAAACCATAAGGATGCAATTGTTGTTATGGTGTCACCTCATTGGTCGAAATACTCCTGTTGATGTACTAGACTAGTTCGAAGGGGATTTGGCCCCCGTCTCTTCAAATCTCCACCCTGGGCACTCGTTCAAGCCCGTATCCTCGCGTGCTCATGTATAGAGTCAGAAAGGTTGTCACAAAAATACAGGCAGATTTTACAAATCATCATCATAACAGGTATCAAGTGCTTTACTGCCATACAACCATGCCACAGTAAAAATTATTTAAAAAATATGAGGAAGTGTGGGACCTAAAAAGCTAATGAACCTATAGAACCGCTGCACACTGTAGACAGTTAAAGACCCAATTTAATGACTTTTCATAGTCCACGCAGTCCGTCTTTCAGACTGGGATCTCGTCATGGCTAGTTTCAAAGAGTAATGGATCCGTAGTTTGTTGTCCATGCAATGTAGTTTGTGCCAACTCCACTTCATTGTTTTTGGCAGTAGTCAGAAACTAAGGCGCTTCAGCACACTAATTGCATCAGCGCAGCAATAGTTCCACCCAATTTCCTGTTTTGTGGTGACCTTAAGATGTGATTTATTCAGCTGTTCTCAGAGGATCATGTTTAACAGCAGCTTCTTGTTATCTGAAGATGTGGTGTATTTTGTCCTCAGAGTTTCTTTTTGTTCTTGGTAGTAGTAGACCGACCCCCCATCCCCTGAGAACTTCATCACAGTCTTCTCTAAAACGATAAAACCATCCTATGTTAAGACATATACGGCTGCCCTCGGGGTTCGTGTTTAATAGCAGTTTCCTCCTCATCTTGATAGAGGAAGGTATGGTATGGTATGGTATGAAAGCACAAGCCTGATCCAGGCAAAGTGCGGCACAGTCAGAGACTACACGTGGGCGATATTACTGTCAGGTTGCCAAGGCGAGAGCGAGCTGGTCTCCTGCAAGCTTCCTCACTGTCTTCTCTGGAACGATGGAAGCCAGCTGAAGATAGAGCCTTAGGCTGTCCGACTAGATCTGCTTACCAACGTTCAATCTGATAGACACGTGTTGCATATTGCGTTCTCTATCGTGATTGGTGATCAAACATCAACCCACACGTTGTTGATGCAATCCTATCTTTGATGTTGATGAACTCATGCGAAAACCATAGCCATATTTCTCTACCCCCGTTTTGTCGTATCTCATTTTGCTACTTCTCTTTTCGCTTGTTTTCAGAATCTGCCCCCGAAGCAACCAGCCAACACCGTCCACACAAAAGACACGAGCAAGCAAAAAGCGCTTTCAAGTCCGACCGGACCGACGACAGATTCTCAACTGTTCGCGCCCATGCCCCCACCACGTCAAACGAAAACCCTGGCGGCGATGAGAGAGAAGATGCGAGCGAAACGATTGATGAAAGAAGCCGAACGCCAACGCACCCCCGGCTCCTTCTACGGCAGTATGACCCCTCATCCGGCCAGTGGGTCTTGTGGCTACTACAACCAACCACCTGGCTATTGCCCTCCTGGTAACCTTAGGTCGTTTCCCTCACCGGATTTGCCTAAAATGTCATCCAGCGCGTTCTCATCCCCACGAGGTCCGAATTCCGCGTCCCCGTTGTCATGTGATCGTCCAGCTGCTGCAGCAGCAGTAACCAAAACGACCACCTCTGTCCAGTCCTCAGATTTCAGTTTTCCAAAATTTTCCCTTCATAGTCCATCTTCTCCTCACTCGTTACCGGTCTCCGCTACGTATTCGCCACATCCTCATCCAGATCTTGACTTTCTCGCTCGTATACTGGAGCAAGATAAATTGGAGCATTCTGATGAAAAGTGTACAAAGTCTTATCCTTCCTCACCTTGTTCCCAGAATCTAGTGAAACCGGCGGTATCCAGACCCACTTCTGGATGCCATCCGAATATTCCGCCAGAACACAATTTGGGACAGAGCTCTTCTGCTCCGCTGACACCATCTGAGCACAGCGCGAAGCTGCCAGTTGGGGTATGCCCTGCGGATGTCAGTGTACCTCGGGTCCTTTTTCCGGCACGCCTCGATTTAACCGCGAAATCCACGGAACACACATCCACAAACATGTTGCCCACATCTCTGTCCGTTTCATCTCCACGGTCAGAGAATAGTTCCGAGACGCCGCTTATCACTTCCTCCTGCTCCGCTGTCTCAACAAACGGTAGCCTTCCACAACTGTCCATACCAATAAACTCGAATCGTCTCTCGACCAATACAAGAGCGTTCTTTGTGGATCGAGACAATTTACCCCAGGCACTTGCTTTGCTTCAAAGCTTAAACCCTACCGCGACCATCACACAACAGCAATTTCTGCTCATCCCCGGTGCCAACAAATCACAACTGTTTCTATGTCGTGCTCCGACATCTGAAGCGAATCCGTCCGTATCGAACTCTGTTGTTACCACAGCGTCGCAGAACTCGGGCAAACAACAACACCTATCGCTGTTGGCTGATTCACACCCGTCAGAACCCCCAACAAATCAAAATCACTCCAACGCTGTCACTACTGTGGTCAGTACGGCTACTCCGTCGCACGCTAACTTACCACAACAAATCAATGGAGATTGTTCTAGTTTTCCCCAGTCATCTCCCATAACCAGTCTAGTCACCACCAAACCATCATCGAATCCCACCTTCGTGTCTACTTCTTCTTCCTTTAACAAACAACACCCGCCAAGACATGGTCCGGTTATTATTCCCCCGGAGCAGTTCAATCCGAAGCCAATCGCTTCCGCGCCAAGAACGGTCGTTCAACGGCCAAGTTCAATGTACATCTCACCCGCTAACCAACCCCCAATGTCCGTGTCGGTTTTACCCTCCAGAGCCGCCGAGCCACCATTTGTTTTCTTCGAATCCCCTCGTCATTCAATGGGAGGACCGCAACCATCCGGTCTCTATGGCGATCTCATTTCAGTCGACCCCGTGTACCTTCATCCCAACAGTAGCAATCACAATCATTTGGTCGTACCTCAGCGGCGCACTACCATAATCACCTCGACCAATCCACTGCTCCCGTGTATTCAAGCGTCCAACATGTGTATGATTCCTTCTGTGATCCCTTCCATGTCCACGATGCCATCCACCCACGCAACACCACAGTTCATGACCGCCGCGTTACAGCAACCAATCATTCGTTACCCCGAACGCTTGCCCTATTCCCAGTTTACCACAAACTCGTCACTTAGTCCCATGCTCCCAATGTGTTCACCCGCCACGCAAACCATACACCCGAAACAACAAGCTTGCTTCATCTTGAATCCAGATCACGTGACGTCTGCTGGCCACGTGCCAAGGCCACCTCTTTGATCACGAGACTTGCTTGCTCCAATCAGATAACCCCAATTGTTGTGTGCAATGTCCTATTTGTGTTGACTCTGCTTTCCATCGCCGGCTCTTATCCAGTGATTCTCTAGCTTGCAGCTGTTTTCCTATTGTTCCGCATGTAGAAAGGTGTTTGTTACACAGTGGGGCTTTTTATCCTCGTTTATTTATCCCGCCATCATCTGCTGTCCTGTCCCGTTTGTGATTTTACCTAGTTATTATTTCCATCATGTTTCCTGCTCCGACCTTTGTGGCTTTTTCTTTTCATCACCCCCCACTCTTGGTTCTGCCAGTGTTGTTCGATTTATCGTGGCTAGTGATCTTCCCTCTCTGTTACGATAAAAAACAACAGTTGTTACTTTCTACGTTTCCTTGTCTTGCTTTTATTCACGTGCACAGTTTTTGCCCTTGCCCGATCAGGTTTTCAGGTGACTCGTCTCCCCTAGATCACAGTATATTACTTTCACTTCAACCCGCTGGTTCTGCTTTTTGGTTGGCTAGAATGGGTTATTTAGTCTTCGATTGCGTTTTGTCTTGAAAAATCGAACATATTTAAACCGTACTTACATTTGTGTCCAAAGTCCTTGGTCAAGGGACTGTATCGCCTCCAATCATCACTGTTAGAAACTGTCAGCTTGAACCAGTACATCATTTCACATATCT
>JACCGJ010002270.1:0-11349 GCA_013407085.1 Atriophallophorus winterbourni
TTATTTGCATTCATTTGGCGTTAAAGTATAGTGCATTTCTAATGTATTATTGCCCATTCAGTTAACATGAAGACTTTATATTTGTCTTAGTACTTGATATGCTTTTATCATTCATGATGCTGTTTGATATACATACATTTCTTTGATAATTATCAGAATACTTGTTTGTAACACTGGCCAAGATTACATTCGAATAGCATGAGAATTCACGAATGATGATATTGTTCAGACCTTACTCGTGTAAACGTTAGGAATTGCGTCTTTCCAGTCTGTGGCATCTCCAAACTCGCAAGTTTAAGCTTGGAATATTCAACGGTGACTTCTTGCTCACATCATCAAAAACGTCAAACGGTTTATTGGCATTGATTTGCTGTTAAAGTGCAGTGCACTTTAATAAGGAATTATCGCCAATTCAGTTATCATGAAGTCTTTGATTTTGTTTTAGTATTTGACATGATTTTCGCATTCATGGTGCTGGTTGAAATACATAGACTTGTTTGACAATTATCAGAATACTTGTTTGTAACAATAACCAAGCTTATTTTCGAATTGCATGAGAATTCACGAATGGCGATATTGCTCACACCGGACTCGTTTAAACGTTAGGAGTTGCGTCATTCCAGTCGGCTGCATCTTCAAACTCGCGCGTTTCAGCTCATAACATTCAAAGGTGAGTTCTTGCTTACATCATCAAAAACGTCATACGGTTTATTTGCATTCATTTGGCGTTAAAGTTTAGTGCATTTCTAATGTATTATTGCCCATTCAGTTAACATGAAGACTCTATATTTGTCTTAGTACTTGATATGCTTTTATCATTCATGATGCTGTTTGACATACATACATTTCTTTGATAATTATCAGAATACTTGTTTGTAACACTGACCAAGATTACATTCGAATAGCTTGAGAATTCACGAATGGCGATAATGTTCAGACCTCACTCGTGTAAACGTTAGGAAATGAGTCTTCCCAGTCTGTATCATCTTCAAACTCGCGAGTTTAAGCTTGAAATATTCAACTGTTAGTTTCTTGCTCACATCATCAAAAACGTCAAACGGTTTATTGGCATTGATTTGCTCTAAAGTGTAGTGCATTTCTAAGGAATTATTGCCTATCCAGTTAACATGAATTCTTTATTTTTGTTTTGGTATTTAACATGATTTTTGCCTTCATGGTGCTGGTTGAAATACATAGACTTGTTTGACAATTATCAGAATACTTGTTTGTAACAATAACCAAGCTTATTTTCGAATTGCATGAGAATTCACGAATGGCGATATTGCTCATACCGGACTCGTTTAAACGTTAGGAGTTGCGTCATTCCAGTCGGCTGCATCTTCAAACTCGCGCGTTTCAGGTTGAAAAATTCAACTGTTAGTTTCTTGCTCACATCATCAATAACGTCAAACGGTTTATTGGCTTTGATTTGCTGTTAAAGTGTAGTGCATTCATAAGGAATAATCGCCCATTCAGTTATCATGAAGTCTTTGATTTTGTTTTGGTATTTGACATGATTTTAGCATTCATGGTGCTGGTTGAAATACATAGACTTGATTGATAATTATCAAAATACTTGTTTGTAACAATAACCAAGCTTATTTTCGAATTGCATAAGAATTCACGAATGGCGATATTGCTCACACCGGACTCGTTTGAACGTTAGGAGTTGCGTCATTCCAGTCGGCTACATCTTCAAGCTCGCGCGTTTCAGCTTATAACTTTCAAAGGTGAGTTCTTGCTTACATCGTCAAAAACGTCATACGGTTTTTTTGCATTCATTTGACGTTGAAGTATAGTGCATTTCTAAAGTATTATTGCCCATTCAGTTAACATGAAGACTTTATATTTGTTTAGTACTTGATATGCTGTTATCATTCATGATGCTGTTTGACATACATGCATTTCTTTGATAATTATCACAATACTTGTTTGTAACACTGGCCAAGATTACATTCGAATAGCTTGAGAATTCACGAATGGCGATATTGTTCAGACCTCACTCGTGTAAACGTTAGGAATTGCGTCTTTCCAGTCTGTGGCATCTTCAAACTCGCGAGTTTAAGCTTGAAATATTCAAATAGGACTTCTTACTCACATCATCAAAAACGTCAAACGGTTTATTGGCATTGATTTGCTGTTGAAGTGTAGTGCATTGCCAAGGAATTATCGTCCATTCAGTTAACATGAATTCTTTATTTTTGTTTTAGTATTTGACATGATTTTAGCATTCATGGTGCTGGTTGAAATACATAGACTTGTTTGACAATTATCAGAATACTGTTTGTAACAATAACCAAGCGTATTTTCGAATTGCATGAGAATTCACGAATGGCGATATTGCTCACACCGGACTCGTTTAAACGTTAGGAGTTGCGTCATTGCAGTCGGCTGCATCTTCAAACTCGCGCATTTCAGCTCATAACATTCAAAGGTGAGTTCTTGCTTACATCATCAAAAACGTCATACGGTTTATTTGCATTCATTTGACGTTAAAGTATAGTGGATTTCTATTGTATTATTGCCCATTCAGTTAACATGAAGACTCTATATTTGTCTTAGTACTTGATATGCTTTTATCATTCATTATGCTGTTTGACATACATACATTTCTTTGATAATTATCACAATACTTGTTTGTAACAATGGCCAAGATTACATTCGAATAGCATGAGAATTCACGAATGGCGATATTGTTCAGACCTCACTCGTGTAAACGTTAGGAATTGCGTCTTTTCAGTCTGTGGCATCTTCAAACTCGCGAGTTTAAGCTTGAAATATTCAACGGTGACTTCTTGCTTACATCATCAAAAACGTCAAACGGTTTATTGGCATTGATTTGCTGTTAAAGTGTAGTGCATTCCTAAGGAATAATCGCCCATTCAGTTATCATGAAGTCTTTGATTTTGTTTCAGTATTCGACATGATTTTAGCATTCATGATGCTGGTTAAAATACATAGACTTGTTTGACAATTATCAGAATACTTGTTTGTAACAATAACCAAGCTTATTTTCGAATTGCATGAGAATTCACGAATGGCGATATTGCTCATACCGGACTCGTTTAAACGTCAGGAGTTGCGTCATTCCAGTCGGCTGCATCTTCGAACTCGCGCGTTTCAGGTTGAAAAATTTAACTGTTAGTTCCTTGCTCACATCATCAAAAACGTCAAACGGTTTATTGGCATTGATTTGCTGTTAAAGTGTAGTGCATTCCTAAGGAATTATTGCCTATTCAGTTAACATGAATTCTTTATTTTTGTTTCAGTATTTAACATGATTTTTGCATTCATGGTGCTGGTTGAAATACATAGACTTGTTTGACAATTATCAGAATACTTGTTCGTAACAATAACCAAGCTTATTTTCGAATTGCATGAAAATTCACGGATGGCGATATTGCTCATACCGGACTCGTTTAAACGTTAGGAGTTGCGTCATTCCAGTCGGCTGCATCTTCAAACTCGCGCGTTTCAGGTTGAAAACTTCAACTGTTAATTTCTTGCTCACATCATCAGAAACGTCAAATGGTTTATTGGCATTGATTTGCTGTTAAAGTGTATGGCATTCATAAGGAATTAACGCCCATTCAGTTAACATGAAGTCTTTATTTTTGTTTCAGTATTTGACATGATTTTAGCATTCATGATGCTGGTTGAAATACATAGACTTGTTTGACAATTATCAGAATACTTGTTTGTAACAATAACCAAGCTTATTTTCGAATTGCATGGGAATTCACGAATGGCGATATTGCTCACTCCGGACTCGTTTAAACGTTAGGAGTTGCGTCATTCCAGTCGGCTGCATCTTTACACTCGCGAGTTTTAGCTTGAAACATTCAACTGTGAGTTCTTGCTTACATCATCAAAACGTCAAATGGTTTATTTGCATTGATTTGATGTTAAAGTATAGTGCATTCTTAAGGTATTATTGCCTATTCAGGTAACATGAAGACTTTATATTTGACTTACTATTGGATATGATTTTAGCATTCATGGTGTTGGTTGAAATATATACAATTCTTTGATAATTATCAGAATACTTGTTTGCAACACTGGCCAAGATTAATTTCGAATTGCATGAGAATTCACGAATGGCTATATTGCTCACACCGGACTCGTTTAAACGTTAGGAGTTGCGTCATTCCAGTCTGCTGCATCTTCAAACTCGCGCGTTTCAGCTTGAAACATTCAACGGTGAGTTCATGCTTACATCATCAAAAACGTAAAAAAGTTTATTGGCGTTGATTTGCTGTTAAAGTGTATTGCGTTTCTAATGTGTTATTGCCCATTTAGTTAACACGAAGACTTTATATTTGTCTTAGTATTTGACATGATTTTAGCATTCATGGTGCTGGTTGAAATACATAGACTTGTTTGATAATTATCAGAATACTTGTTTGTATCAATAACCAAGCTTATTTTCGAATTGCATGAGAATTCACGAATGGCGATATTGCTCACACCGGACTCGTTTAAACGTTAGGAGTTGCGTCATTCCAGTCGGCTGCATCTTCAAACTCGCGCGTTTCAGCTCATAACATTCAAAGGTGAGTTCTTGCTTACATCATCAAAAACGTCATACGGTTTATTTGCATTCATTTGACGTTAAAGCATAGTGCATTTCTAATGTATTATTGCCCATTCAGTTAACATGAAGACTTTATATTTGTCTTAGTACTTGATATGCTTTTATCATTCATTATGCTGTTTGACATACATACATTTCTTTGATAATTATCAGAATACTTGTTTGTGACACTGGCCAAGATTACATTCGAATAGCATGAGAATTCACGAATGGCGATACTGTTCATACCTCACTCGTGTAAACGTTGGGAATTGCGTCTCTCCAGTCTGTGGCATCTTCAAACTCGCGAAATTAAGCTTGAAATATTCAACGGTGACTTCTTGCTTACATCATCAGAAACGTCAAACGGTTTGTTGACATTGATTTGCTGTTAAAGTGCAGTGCATTCCACAGAAATAATCGCCCATTCAGTTATCATGAAGTCTTTGATTTTGTTTTAGTATTTGACATGATTCTAGCATTCATGGTGCTGGTTGAAATACATAGACTTGTTTGATAATTATCAGAATACTTGTTTGTAACAATAACCAAGCTTATTTTCGAATTGCATGAGAATTCACGAATGGCGATATTGCTCATACCGGACCCGTTTAAACGTTAGGAGTTGCGTCATTCCAGTCGGCTGCATCTTCAAACTCGCGCGTTTCAGTTTGAAAAATTCAACTGTTAGTTTCTTGCTCACATCATCAAAAACGTCAAACGGTTTATTGGCATTGATTTGCTGTTAAATTGCAGTGCATTCATAAGGAATTATCGCCCATTCAGTTATGATGAAGTCTTTGATTTTGTTTTGGTATTTGACATGATTTTAGCATTCATGGTGCTGGTTGAAATACATAGACTTGTTTGATAATTATCAGAATACTTGTTTGTAACAATAACTAAGCTTATTTTCGAATCGTATGAGAATTCACGAATGGCGATATTGCTCACACCGGACTCGTTTAAACGTTAGGAGTTGCGTCATTCCAGTCGGCTGCATCTTCAAACTCGCGCGTTTCAGGTTGAAAACTTCAACTGTTAATTTCTTGCTCACATCATCAAAAACGTCAAATGGTTTATTGGCATTGATTTGCTGTTAAAGTGTAGTGCATTCATAAGGAATTAACGCCCATTCAGTTAACATGAAGTCTTTATTTTTGTTTCAGTATTTGACATGATTTTAGCATTCATGATGCTGGTTGAAATACATAGACTTGTTTGACAATTATCAGAATACTTGTTTGTAACAATAACCAAGCTTATTTTCGAATTGCATGGGAATTCACGAATGGCGATATTGCTCACTCCGGCTCGTTTAAACGTTAGGAGTTGCGTCATTCCAGTCGGCTGCATCTTTACACTCGCGAGTTTTAGCTTGAAACATTCAACTGTGAGTTCTTGCTTACATCATCAGAACGTCAAATGGTTTATTTGCATTGATTTGATGTTAAAGTATAGTGCATTCTTAAGGTATTATTGCCTATTCAGGTAACATGAAGACTTTATATTTGACTTACTATTGGATATGATTTTAGCATTCATGGTGTTGGTTGAAATATATACAATTCTTTGATAATTATCAGAATACTTGTTTGCAACACTGGCCAAGATTAATTTCGAATTGCATGAGAATTCACGAATGGCGATATTGCTCACACCGGATCGTTTAAACTTTAGAAGTTGCGTCATTCCAGTCTGCTGCATCTTCAAACTCGCGCGTTTCAGCTTGAAACATTCAACGGTGAGTTCATGCTTACATCATCAAAAACGTAAAACAGTTTATTGGCGTTGATTTGCTGTTAAAGTGTATTGCGTTTCTAATGTGTTATTGCCCATTTAGTTAACACGAAGACTTTATATTTGTCTTAGTATTTGACATGATTTTAGCATTCATGGTGCTGGTTGAAATACATAGACTTGTTTGACAATTATCAGAATACTGTTTGTAACAATAACCAAGCGTATTTTCGAATTGCATGAGAATTCACGAATGGCGATATTGCTCACACCGGACTCGTTTAAACGTTAGGAGTTGCGTCATTCCAGTCGGCTGCATCTTAAAACTCGCGCGTTTCAGCTTATAACATTCAAAGGTGAGTTCTTGCCTACATCATCAAAAACGTCATACGGTTTATTTGCATTCATTCGACATTAAAGTATAGTGAAATTCTAATGTATTATTGCCCATTCGGTTAACATGAAGACTTTATATTTGTCTTAGTACTTGATATGCTTTTATCATTCATTATGCTGTTTGACATACATACATTTCTTTGATAATTATCACAATACTTGTTTGTAACAATGGCCAAGATTACATTCGAATAGCATGAGAATTCACGAATGGCGATATTGTTCAGACCTCACTCGTGTAAACGTTAGGAATTGCGTCTTTCCAGTCTGTGGCATCTTCAAACTCGCGAGTTTGAGCTTGAAATATTCAACGGTAACTTCTTGCGTACATCATCAAAAACGTCAAACGGTTTATTGGCATAGATTTGCTGTTAAAGTGTAGTGCATTCCTAAGGAATAATCGCCCATTCAGTTATCATGAAGTCTTTGATTTTGTTTCAGTATTTGACATGATTCTAGCATTCATGATGCTGGTTGAAATACATAGACTTGTTTGACAATAATCAGAATACTTGTTTGTAACAATAACCAAGCTTATTTTCGAATTGCATGAGAATTCACGAATGGCGATATTGCTCATACCGGACTCGTTTAAACGTTAGGAGTTGCGTCATTCCAGTCTGCTGCATCTTCAAACTCGCGCGTTTCAGGTTGAAAAATTCAACTGTTAGTTTCTTGCTCACATCATCAAAAACGTCAAACGGTTTATTGGCATTGATTTGCTGTTAAAGTGTAGTGCATTCAAAAAGAATTATCGCCCATTCAGTTAACATTAAGTCTTTATTTTTGTTTTAGTATTTGACATGATTTTAGCATTTATGATGCTGGTTGAAATACATAGACTTGTTTGACAATTATCAGGATACTTGTTTGTAACAATAACCAAGCTTATTTTCGAATTGCATGAGAATTCACGAATGGCGATATTGCTCACACAGGACTCGTTTAAACGTTAGGAGTTGCGTCATTCCAGTCGGCTGCATCTTCAATATCGCGAGTTTTACCTCGAAACATTCAACTGTGAGTTCTTGCTTACATCATTAAAACGTCAAATGGTTTATTTGCATTGATTTGATGTTAAAGTATAGTGCATTCTTAAGGTATTATTGCCTATTCGGGTAACATGAAGACTTTATATTTGTCTTACTATTGGAAATGATTTTAGCATTCATGGTGTTGGTTGAAATACTTACAATTCTTTGATAATTCTCAGAATACTTGTTTGCAACACTGGCCAAGATTAATTTCGAATTGCATGAAAATTCACGAATGGCGATATTGCTCACACCGGATCGTTTAAACTTTAGAAGTTGCGTCATTCCAGTCTGCTGCATCTTCAAACTCGCGCGTATCAGCTTGAAACATTCAACGATGAGTTCATGCTTTCATCATCAAAAACGTAAAACAGTTTATTGGCGTTGATTTGCTGTTAAAGTGTATTGCGTTTCTAATGTGTTATTGCCCATTTAGTTAACATGAAGACTTTCTATTTGTCTTAGTACTTGATATGATTTTAGCATTCATGGTGCTGGTTGAAATACATAGACTTGTTTGATAATTATCAGAATACTTGTTTGTAACAATAACTAGGCTTATTTTCGAATTGCATGAGAATTCACGAATGGCGATATTGCTCACACCGGACTCGTTTAAACGTTAGGAGTTGCGTCATTCCAGTCTGCTGCATCTTCAAATTCGCGCGTTTCAGCTTATAACATTCAAAGGTGAGTTCTTGCTTACATCATCAAAAACGTCATACGGTTTATTTGCATTCATTTAACGTTGAAGTATAGTGCATTTCCAATGTATTATTGCCCATTCAGTTAACATAAAGACTTTATATTTTTCTTAGTACTAGATATGCTGTTATCATTCATTATGTTGTTTGACATACATACGTTTCTTCGATAATTATCAGAATACTTGTTTGTAACACTGGCCAAAATTACATTCGAATAGCATGAGAATTCACGAATGGCGATATTGTTCAGACCTCACTCGTGTAAACGTTAGGAATTGCGTCTTTCCAGTCTGTGGCATCTTCAAACTCGCGAGTTTGAGCTTGAAATATTCAACGGTAACTTCTTGCGTACATCATCAAAAACGTCAAACGGTTTATTGGCATAGATTTGCTGTTAAAGTGTAGTGCATTCCTAAGGAATAATCGCCCATTCAGTTATCATGAAGTCTTTGATTTTGTTTCAGTATTTGACATGATTCTAGCATTCATGATGCTGGTTGAAATACATAGACTTGTTTGACAATAATCAGAATACTTGTTTGTAACAATAACCAAGCTTATTTTCGAATTGCATGAGAATTCACGAATGGCGATATTGCTCATACCGGACTCGTTTAAACGTTAGGAGTTGCGTCATTCCAGTCGGCTGCATCTTCAAACTCGCGCGTTTCAGGTTGAAAACTTCAACTGTTAATTTCTTGCTCACATCATCAAAAACGTCAAACGGTTTATTGGCATTGATTTGCTGTTAAAGTGTAGTGCATTCCTAAGGAATTATTGCCTATCCAGTTAACATGAATTCTTTATTTTTGTTTTGGTATTTAACATGATTTTTGCATTCATGGTGCTGGTTGAAATACATAGACTTGTTTGACAATTATCAGAATACTTGTTTGTAACAATAACCGAGCTTATTTTCGAATTGCATGAGAATTCACGAATGGCGATATTGCTCATACCGGACTCGTTTAAACGTTAGGAGTTGCGTCATTCCAGTCGGCTGCATCTTCAAACTCGCGCGTTTCAGGTTGAAAACTTCAACTGTTAATTTCTTGCTCACATCATCAAAAACGTCAAATGGTTTATTGGCATTGATTTGCTGTTAAAGTGTAGTGCATTCATAAGGAATTATCGCCCATTCAGTTAACATGAAGTCTTTATTTTTGTTTCAGTATTTGACATGATTTTAGCATTCATGATGCTGGTTGAAATACATAGACTTGTTTGACAATTATCAGAATACTTGTTTGTAACAATAACCAAGCTTATTTTCGAATTGCATGGGAATTCACGAATGGCGATATTGCTCACTCCGGACTCGTTTAAACGTTAGGAGTTGCGTCATTCCAGTCGCCTGCATCTTTACACTCGCGAGTTTTAGCTTGAAACATTCAACTGTGAGTTCTTGCTTACATCATCAAAACGTCAAATGGTTTATTTGCATTGATTTGATGTTAAAGTATAGTTCATTCTTAAGGTATTATTGCCTATTCAGGTAACATGAAGACTTTATATTTGACTTACTATTGGATATGATTTTAGCATTCATGGTGTTGGTTGAAATATATACAATTCTTTGATAATTATCAGAATACTTGTTTGCAACACTGGCCAAGATTAATTTCGAATTGCATGAGAATTCACGAATGGCGATATTGCTCACACCGGATCGTTTAAACTTTAGAAGTTGCGTCATTTCAGTCTGCTGCATCTTCAAACTCGCGCGTTTCAGCTTGAAACATTCAACGGTGAGTTCATGCTTACATCATCAAAAACGTAAAACAGTTTATTGGCGTTGATTTGCTGTTAAAGTGTATTGCGTTTCTAATGTGTTATTGCCCATTTAGTTAACACGAAGACTTTATATTTGTCTTAGTATTTGACATGATTTTAGCATTCATGGTGCTGGTTGAAATACATAGACTTGTTTGACAATTATCAGAATACTGTTTGTAACAATAACCAAGCGTATTTTCGAATTGCATGAGAATTCACGAATGGCGATATTGCTCACACCGGACTCGTTTAAACGTTAGGAGTTGCGTCATTGCAGTCGGCTGCATCTTCAAACTCGCGCGTTTTAGCTTATAACATTCAAAGGTGAGTTCTTGCTTACATCATCAAAAACGTCATACGGTTTATTTGCATTCATTTGACGTTAAAGTATAGTGCATTTCTAATGTATTATTGCCCATTCAGTTAACATGAAGACTCTATATTTGTCTTAGTACTTGATATGCTTTTATCATTCATTATGCTGTTTGACATACATACATTTCTTTGATAATTATCAGAATACTTGTTTGTAACACTGGCCAAGATTACATTCGAATAGCATGAGAATTCACGAATGGCGATATCGTTCAGACCTCACTCGTGTAAACGTTGAAAGTTGCGTCTTTCCAGTCTGTGGCATCTTCAAACTCGCGAGTTTAAGCTTCAAATATTCAACGGTGACTTCTTGCTAACCTCATCAAAAACGTCAAACGGTTTATAGGCATTGATTTGCTGTTAAAGTGTAGTGCATTCCTAATGTATTATCGCCCATTCAGTTAACATGAATTCTTTATTTTTGTTTTAGTATTTGACATGATTTTAGCATTCATGGTGCTGGTTAAAATACATAGACTAGTTTGATAATTATCAGAATACTTGTTTGTAACAATGACCAAGCTTATTTTCGAATTGCATGAGAATTCACGAATGGCGATATTGCTCATACCGGACTCGTTTAAACGTTAGGAGTTGCGTCATTCCAGTCGGCTGCATCTTCAAACTCGCGCGTTTCAGGTTGAAAACTTCAACTGTTAATTTCTTGCTCACATCATCAAAAACGTCAAACGGTTTATTGGCATTGATTTGCTGTTAAAGTGTAGTGCATTCCTAAGGAATTATTGCC
>JACCGJ010002273.1:0-12343 GCA_013407085.1 Atriophallophorus winterbourni
TGCTGTGTCCTAGAACCCCAGATTTGCGAACACGAACACTAAACTTATTCTGAAACCTCAGACAATCCACGGCTGACCGCCGCTTCAAACATGAATAATCAATACCGAAACAATTGGACCAATCAGAACCAAGGTCACGCTCACGAGAGTCTCGTGATTGGCTGCCGGCTTCCTGCATACACAGCATCACCTCTCTCTCTCCTTTGAGCTTGAGCTGCGCAGCATTCTTGTAGGGGGTACAGGAACAGTATTCGGACATCGGTAGAGGCGTCGGGCATTGGCTCTCACTCCATTATCGAGCTCGTATGTTCCTGGAGTCAATACCCTTGTTATACGACTAGGTGGAGTTAGTTTGAAATCGCCTTTCGGTACTTGCGCCTTGCGGAGTCTGACATAACGCCCAGGATGCAGTGTATCACCTGATTTTCTGTAGGTTTCTTGGTATTTGGTACGTCTGTCGTATTCCGCGCTGGAAGCAGTAGGATTCAATGGAACAGCGGCATTCAGTTTTGTACGTATCATTCTCCCAAACATCATTTCGGATGGAAGCTTCCCGGTTGCCATATTCGGGGTGTTTCTATAGCTTTCCAATGCTGTAATAACTGCGTCTTCCCATCTTTCCCCTCCGTCAACAATGGCTTGTACACTTTCCTTGAGGGTTCTATTCATTCGCTCAGCTAAGCCGTTTGCTGAAGGGTTATAGGGTACTGTACGGACATGTCTTATATTGTTTTCTTGCAGATATTTGGCCAATTCAAAACTTCTGAATTGAGGTCCGTTATCAGTGACAACTTCTTCGGGAATTCCGAAACGGGCAAAAATATAACGGAACCATTTGATAACAGTCGAAGCGTTGATATCACCACATAGTAAAGCTTCCGGCCATTTCGTATAGAAGCATGTTGCAACCAGAATGTTTTTCTTCGAACTTGGAGCCCGAGCAAATGGCCCCATGATGTCTACTGCAATTTTACTCCATGGCCTCATAGGATACACGATCGGTTGGATAGAAGCTTTGATTGGCTTCGCAGACTTATCTGAGTTGCGGCATGGTGTACACATCTGAATGGCATTTTCCACAGCGGAATTGAAGGCTGGCCACCAATGGTATTGTCGAATGTGAGTCTTGGTTCGTACGGTTCCTAGATGTCCTTCATGTGCACAGGAGATGACCGTCGACACAAGTTCTTGCGGTATAACGAATTTGCATCCACGCATCAGACATCCATCAATAAATGCTAGCTCGTTCCGCACATCATAGAAAGGAAGAAGCCCTTGCGTTATTTGTCGTTTTTCTGGCCAACCGTTCAGAATAAAATCAATCACGCGCTTCAATACTGGATCATCCCTCGTCTTTTGTTGAATCATTTCTCGACTGATTGCGGGTACGCAGGATTCTTTTATCGCAGATATCATACGGTAGTCATCAAATTTTCCCGATTCATGGGGACAAAAATCGATAAGGTTGACTCGGCGGCCACGACACACCCGGGCAAAATGTCCTTGCTTACCGCAAACTCGACATTGAGCTTTTAATGCTGGACAGGATTGAAAGTTTGCCTTATGTTGTGTACTGCCGCAACGATAGCATTTCATGGAGCTGATGTTCTTACTACTTGTAGCTTGTGTGACGTTGATTTGATGTGACTCAGAACTTGTGGGATGCTGAAATAGCTTGTTTCCCTCCTTAACATCGTATTTCGTTCGAGCAATCTCACACGCGATGTCCCACGTCAATTTGTTTGCATCATGAGTCAGGATTGCTTCACGCGTGCCATTGTCAGATAATCCCATGAGGAGTTGTTGTATTAAGAACGTATCTTCAACTTTCTTTAGAGGAATATTGTTGTATTCACACGGACGAGCTGCATGCAGTAGTCTGGTTATGAATTCATCAACTGGTTCTCCAGACTCTTGGCAAACCTTCGAGAAACGAAACCGGGCAACATATTTGTTTACTCGAGGACCCCAGCATTTATCTAGCGCAGTAAATGCTTCTCTGAAGTCTTTCACTTTGGCCAACTGTAAATCATCGAATACTCGTGAGCCTTCACGACCAAGATTAGAACGTAGTAATTTCAATAAAATCACTGGATTAGTTAAATATTCTGGTTTGGACACACAGAGTAAGTCCACAAAGTCACAGAATGAATTTTTCCAATTTTTCCAATCATCCGAAGTAGGCTTTTCAGCACCAGCTGGCCAGAATTCAGTAGGAGGCCGGAGGAAATCCATTGGAATCAGTAACGTGAAGAAAGTAGATGCAGATTCGTCAAGAACACTAATTGAAACTCGCGACGCCAATTGATGTGTCCTAGAACCCCAGATTTGCGAACACTAAACTGTATTCTGAAACCTCAGACAATCCACGGCTGACCGCCGCCAAACCTGATATCAATACCGACATCGGACCATCAGAACAAGGTCACGCGCCGGCTTCCTCATACACAGCAACTGGAACAAAATAAGCTTCTTCCATCGCACACAGGATTCAGGACAGACACCCTGTCTCACCAATCTTCTTCATAAATCTTGAAATTGGACTCGAGCCCGTGTGACATGGATGCCCTATCCATGCGTGTTACTACTTGACGGTCTTAAAGCTTTGATCGAGTTCCACAGCATACTGCTACAAAAGTTGGAGCAGCCTTGTTGTCATTTGCAATATTTTGACCTGGATTCAATGACTACCTACTGGTAGAACATAAGGGTTAATTGATGGGGCACTATCAAGCCCAGTAGAAATTAACAAGTGTCGTACCTCAAGGCTCAGTCCTGGGGCCAATCTCTTCCTCGTGGTACGCGAATGCTATACCTGAAATCGTACGCAGAAAAATCATTTTATTTGCGGATGACATCAAAGTCTGGACTATCATACGCACCATAGAAGATTGCGAAATTCTCCAAAAAGATATCGAAGCAATTCATAAATGGTCCTTGCGGAACTGCTTACCATTCAACATCCAAAAATGTAAAATGTTGAACGTCGGTAAATCATTCGAATTCACATACTCTCTGGGATCTCATCAACTTTCATGGGTTACTGAAGAGAAAGACCTGGGCGTGTGGATTAGCAGTAACCTGAAGTCTTCACGGCACTGTTCTGTTGTATACAAAAGTCCTGCCAAATCTTAGCATTGCTCAGAAGGATCTTCGTCTTTTTCTCAAGCGATACTCTCACGTCTAATTAACACCTATATTAGACAACAATGGAGTATGCTGTTCAAGCATGGTCCCCATGGTTACAAAAGGACATGACCTTGCTGCAACGGGTATACCATCGCGCTACAAAACTGGTGACCGGGCTATACAACAGGCCATACGAGGAGCGGATTGCAACACTAAACCTCTTTGACTTTTCGTACCGTCGTCTCAGGGTTGACTTGATCCTGCTTTTCAACATTCTGCATACAGTGGATCACCCACTTGAACACCTGTTTCATCGGCAAGAAGCACGTGGTAGCAGATCGCATGGATAACGAGTTATTATTCCTCCTTCATAAATCAAATTGTCGAAAGGTTTTTCTTTGCTGTCAGAGTCTTTTTTCTATGGAACTCCCTGCCCCCACATATCGTTTGCGCAACAAGCCTGAACATGTTCAAGGCTGAACTTGACAAGTATATGTTGACCAAACCCAACCTTGCACCTGAATACACGTGCTGACTTTCCATATTGATAAAACATTTGTGTTGTTTTTTATGAATTCCCTATATTTTTTATTTGTGGTTACTGTGAAGTATTTGCTTTTTGGACCATAAAAACTTTGAATTACTTTGAATTCTTTGAACAGTAGGATGACGCAGAGTATAATGCAACCATGACAATATGTCTTCGTCTGCACATACTTCAGCCATTTCTATTAAAACTCGCCGTTTAAGAAGAGATAACCGATTATTGAGGAAAGGCCTCTCATAAATATATGGGAGGCACTGCAATAAATGTCTCAACATTTAATATAAGAACTTGGGGTGTAACATGATCGGGTATGACCATGTGAATATTCTTGACACACTCTAGGAACAAAAATGCACATTTGCATGGATCTCCATGAAACACACAACACGACCGGTTTCGTGCAGTTTTTACTCATCAGGTAGGAACAGCAAAATCAGGATTGAGATGCGCTTGAACAGCGCAAGAAAGGCAAACAAATTTTGCATGTATGCCACTGTTGGGTAAGGTTAATATGACCAGCTTGTTCAATCACATGTGACCCCAAATAATGTGGACTTTGTTTGACCCCATGACACGGAAAACAAATGCTCATTTGCATGCGTCTGCATGACACACACACACCACGACCGCTTTCGTGCAGGTTTCACTCATCGGTTGTGGACGGTACGATCAGGATTGAGATACGCTTGAAACAGTGCAAGAAATTCAAATAAATTGCGAATGTATCATACTGTTGGTTAGGGTTGGTACGACTAACCTGTTTAATCACATGTGCCTCAAATAATGTAGAGAGTGTTTGATCCCATGGGCATGCATAAAAATGCTCATTTGCATGCATCTCCATCACACACACACACACCACACGACCGATTTTTTGCTGTTTGAACTCATCAGGTAGGCACTGTAGGATCAGGATCCGCATGAGATGGAACAGTGTAACAATGGTAAACAATTAACGCTTGTATGCCACCGTTGGCTATTGTTGGTACAACCAAACTGTTCAATTTGCGATTGGATTATTTACTCACCTCAGCTGGAATACGATGGTTCACACAATGCATTCTAAGTGAAGGAACAAGAGCAATTTGTTCAACTCTGGTGAACAAGGTCAAGTACATTCATATTTCCCATTTGAAAAGGCATTTGTGCAGCAAGTGATACACTTCCGGATTTCAACTCACTCGTTTTAATACGATCATATACCATTCTTTATACATGAACCTGATAGCGTAAGCAAAGCTCTAGTGGTACTTGAAGTAAAAATGTTCGTGCTGACCAGTAATATAAAGCAATTCTGCATTGTTTTAATTTGGCCATCCACGGTAACATCGTGATGTGACGTAATTCCATGAAGGAAAGCATTTAAGTTCGATTGATATCATAACCAATAGTTTACCGAGGCATACAACCTGAGTGCAAAAACCATTTTGCATTATGATCGAATGCAGCCTAAATCATACTTTCGGAATTCGTGCTATAATCAATATTGAAGCTGTTACCAAAATGTGTCCTGTTGCTGTATGAATAAATGTTAAAATGTGACAAACTAGGTACATAGCTCAAATGTATCTGAGCATGCTCACGGTTTCTCAAACGTTGAGTCGAACGTGATGGCACAAACTTGACGTAACTGTACCGTTCAATTTAGAATTTCTTCAATTTTCGAAGAGCCATTGAAAAAATCAATGAATTTTTCATTTCTATCTTATCAATATGGAAAACTTCACTATAAATTAATCACGAGTAGTGATTTCATTATTAATTTTGATCTTGTTAAAATGAGGATCGATCACTTTACACCTAAACAAATTAACACATCACATTTCGTTTGAAATGCGACGATATTTTCTTAGTTGTTTTTAAAGTGATGTTGTAATTGTAATATAGAATATATGATTTTATCTATGGAAATCAAGGATATTTTATACAGACTTTGAAAGTTTTACAGACAAATTGTTTTTTTTTAAATTTTCAATGCTTATTTCGATGTGAACTTTTATTCGAGTGAAGCATTAAAATATTTCAGTTAGTTAGCTTTTTCCGGAATCTCATTCAGGATTTCCATGAAATAATTACTATTGCAGCAATTTCGAATTTTCTTTTGAAATAAAACAATTCATGAAAATACATCCAATTTTAAAATAATAAAATAACACAACATTATAACATTCTAAGTGACATACAGCTGTGAATATTCCGAGAGTATTTAATTTTTTCATTTACTCCATTGTTTACATCATTATTATTGATTATTATTATATTTATTCATTGTAATTACATTTCGTTAATATATTTCATTTTGTTATATTTCTTATTAATTATTATTTTACATTATTTTTATTTTCTAAAATGTAGAGGAATTTGTTCCTATTATGGGGAGTAAGTTTGATACAATTTAATGGTTTTTAAGAACAACAATATTTTGATACCACCTGGTTCGTAATAAGTTAGGCATCATTTTTAAACGATGTAAAATAACCAATTTTACGTTAATGATAAAAAACGAATTTGTTCACACACATATATGTATAAATTTATGTTTTGCACCAAATACTTAAACAAATTTACAACGTTTATCACAACAGTCCTCAATGTGTAAAAGTAATGTGTAAATCGAGATTTCAAGATTTGATCGAAGAAGTAGTAGTAACTAATTTTTAGTTTGAAATTAGTAGAGCAAATGTTTGGAAATTTTATGATTAATATATTGCTACAAACTATAGTTTGTCCGATGGAATCACATTTATTCACTGAACCAATGATTTGAAGATTTATGGTTAAAATAGTGAACCCTTTACAACATCGCAATTTTACTGTATATATAAAGAGTTGAAATAACAGTATATGACGAGCAGAGTAGATGAAAACCATGACAAAATAATGTTCTTCTTCTGCACACTTAAGTCAAATTTCTATTGAAAATCGCCGTTCAAGAAGAGATAACCGATTATTGAGGAAAGGCCTTTCATAAATATATGGGAGGCACTGCAATAAATGTCCCGACATTTAATACAAGAACTTGGGGTGTAAGATGATCGGGTATGACCATGTGAATATTTTTGAAAGCACTCTAGGAACAAAAATGCACATTTGCATGGATCTCCATGAAACACACACCACGACCGCTTTCGTGCAGTTTTTACTCATCGGTTAGGGATGTGGTATAGACGCGTAACAACTATCGATCAATCATCAACCACGATCGATCGTAAGTGCATACTGTGATTATTGTTCAGTGTACAAACATTGTGATATTCACTCGCTCCCTGATATTGTGATTATTCATTCATTCATTCGGTTAATACACGAGTTCGAGTTCGGTTGTGTTTTCTGTCGAACCCACGGCTGGGCCAGTGCAATACTCTACAGTTATAACAATTGGCGACGGGGTGCGGAACAATGTCAGTGCCGATGGAATTCTTAGAAAAAGTGCTTAATCAACAGGCGCAGATGTTTGGAGAATTGATACAACGAATGGCATCCCAGACATTCAACAGTCAAAGTTCGGGACAATCAATGGAGAGTCTACTGCAACGGACGTCAGTAGCGCTGGATCTCCTACAAGAATCATTCAACATTCAGCTGAAGTTCTTAGAGGAGGTTGCAGTTCATCAAGTAAACAGTTCAAGTTTAGAAGAATCAGTTCAAAGTTCAGTGAATAACGTCGAAGAATTACAATCGCATCCAGTTAATGAAGTCGAATTTGATTCATTGAAATTGGAAATGCACATAGAAGATGCTACTACAGAAGATGAGTTCCAGTCCCAAAGGAATTATGAGTTTCAGGCTAAATTTGAATCAAAGCTGCAGTCCGACCCCGACAGTAAGTTGCAAAAAGTCAGTGAAAAATGTCCGAGTGTGATGAAGCATAAACCTGAATCAGGAATGAAAGCACAACATGCACTGCCTTTAACCTCAGCCGCAGATGCCGTTCCATACAGCAGGAGAATCAGTAGAAAATTAACTGGTAAAAGAATACGACGAAACAAAGCCCGTGATGTCATGCCTGAATTTCGACAGAAAGGAGATGTTGAAGAGTTTAACCAGAAACATTATGTAATCAATCGTGTGAAAACTGTTGTTCCAAGTTACGCATACCGGCGGTTCATAAAACTGTTGACTGCCCGACGCAAGCAATATAATTACAGAATCGAACCTCAGTTGAACAAACATCGTGGTGCAAAACTGAAAATACTTTCTATTGAGGATAAAGTTTATGTAAAGAACATACGACGCACAAAGGAACCGTCAAAACTATTTCCACGAGAAATCTTCATAAAAACTGAGGTTCTACCCAATGGCCTCATCAATCATCCAGCAACGCGTTACCTAAAGGCCTCACTTTATAAAACCAGAATTCGGCCAAACAACACCAGCTTATCTATCGTCCAATGTGTTCATTTTTTTGGAAAAAGGGGAGGTGTTGTATAGACGCGTAACGAACTATCGATCAATCATCAACCACGATCGATCGTAAGTGCATACTATGATTATTGTTCAGTGTACAAACATTGTGATATTCACTCGCTCCCTGATATTGTGATTATTCATTCATTCGGTCAATACACGAGTTCGAGTTCGGTTGTGTTTTGTCGAACCCACGGCTGGGCCAGTGCAATACTCTTACAGTTATAACAGGGACGGTATGATTAGGATTGAGATACGCTTGAAACAGTGCAAGAAAGTCAAACAAATTGCGGATGTATGATACTGTTGGTTAGGGTTGGTTCGATTAACCTGTTCAATCACATGTGCCTCAAATAATGTTGACTGCGTTTGATCCCATGGGCATGCATCAAAATGCTCATTTGGATGCATCTCCATCACACACACACACCACACGACCGTTTTTGTGCTGTTTGAACTCATCAGGTAGGCACTGTAGGCTCAGGATCTACATGCGCTTGAAACAGTGGAACAATGGTAAACAAATAAAGGTTGTATGCCACCGTTGGCTATTGTTGGTACGACCAAACGTTTCAACCAAATGAGCCCCACTCATGTAGTCTGGGTTTGAACACGACCTTGATTAAAAATTCTCATTTACACTGATTCAAGTGCATCCAGATCCTGATCCTACCGCCCCTACCTGATGAGTGCAAAATTCGGTAAACCGGTCGTGGGGTGTGTTTGTGTAATGGAGCTGCATGCATATGAGCATTTTTATTCATGGTCATGGGTTGAAACCCACTCTTTATGAGTGGGGCCTCATGTGATTGAACTCGTTGGTCGTACAAACTTACCCAACATTGGCATACAATTGCAACGTGTTTACTCTAGAAAGAAGTTTCGCAGTTGGTGTCTTTCGGTAAATTATTTTGATATGCGAGAATAATATCGCAGTATCCTCTTTCGATAAAATCACAAAAACCAAGACGTCACAATCTTATGTTTGCGAAACACTGCGAAAATACATAAATAAATTTGACTTTGTTTGATGAATTTGAGTGAAAATGAAAACATGTTTGCGCAGCTTAGGAATTCAGACCTCCCTATATACTCCATCGTTGAACGCTGGTTGAAGTCCATCATTATATTACAGTAACGAACGAAAATCTGTTTATTATTCTTCGAAAGTTACAGGCAATCTACTGAGATGTCGATACACGTTTGGGATCCATAGTAAAGGTTTTTCCACACTAGTCCATACCAGGCTTTCAGTTACTAATCAGGATTTTCTAGACATATTCTTGTCAATCAAATTACCTTTTGTTTCCTTGAGTTATATTTAGTGCCGCCTCTTTAGTTTCTCCCAAACATTAGCAGAACTGACCCGGGTACAAATTTCTAACTCTTCCCATAACAGAACCAGATATTTATCGGTAAAATATTCTAAGGACTGTGTCATTTGGCATATAAATACATTGATATTTTAAATAATCAGTATTAGCACGAGCCTTGAATGGTAGAGATTCCCAGAGCATTAGTTCTGACGGAAGTTCTCTGGTATGTGAAGTCGGTGATTGGAACTAATTTTAAATGTGAGACGGAATATGTCATACAACACGTGCATTAATCTTAAGTTAACTATTAGGTAGGATCATATTCAACCGCGTTATTCAAGTTCAGAAAATTTCTGCTCGAAGATTATTTTATACAATGCCGTGAACAGTTTACAGAAAGAAGAAAACTTAATTTGTTTGAACGAATGGTCAGCGAATCAAAATAATTTAGACACAAAAATGATCAATACGAATAACGAAAATGAGAGAAACGTCAAATTTTAAGGGAACTTGATATTGACAGCCACATTCAAATTAAAAAATCTTCGCTTTCGTCCAAAGCCTCATCATGCGATGTGATAACATTTGACAAAATGTCAGGCTGCTCGACTTTTAAAATCCTCATGTGAAGGTTTCCATTCAAATTTTTTCGATGGCCCAGCAAATTTCACATTTATCGAAATAAAAATTGGCAGAGCATTGAAAGCGTGCTGAGCACCAAACGTCAAGGTGGAGTTTAAGTTCAAGTTGCACATGAATGAAGGTTGCCAAAGGCTAATCACGCCCCCAGATTTATATAGATGTTATGCGTTGGAGCACTCGGAGTATACGTTTCGTACGTTCTTGTTTCCGGATATCTGAAATTAAGGTATGGGTTCACTTCACCAGCACGGTGAGAGGTCATCTCTTCAGGAAAAACTGCAACAATATGCGTGAACAATGTATGATGTATGAAATCACTAGCATAGTCGATGCAAAGTGCAGCTCAGTCACATACTGCATGTGGGCTAATATGATGTCAGATTGCTCATTCCTAGACAGATATGAGATATAAAAAGGAACAATAAGTTTGCTGTTGTTCTTTTCAAGTTTTTAATATACAGTGTGGGGAAATATAGTAGGCAGTTTAGCGTCTAATTCCCTTTTAAAGCATAACAGATTGGAGATGTTTGCGATACAATCGTAAAGCTTATTCTTTAAGTTGAACACAGTTGCTGAAAAAAGTGCTCACGTACCAGCAGCCTGGGTCTATTCTCAAGAAATTTCATGGAATTGACCGTTTTGAAGGTTTTGAAGCAGGTCTATGAAATTCAGTTAATATTATCGTCCGTGTGATTCTTCATAATCTTTAAGGGTTATTTTAGTTTGCCTCGCAGCTCTTTTGTGCGAACAGATCGATGTCCTTGAGACTTGACTCAGAGGTTTACCTTTCTGACCCATAACCAGCCTAGTCGCAAGGCGCTGGACCCTATCGAGACAAGCGATATCTTTTTTAAGGAACGGTGCTTAGGATTAAACAAAGTATTCTAAGTTGAGCCGCACGAATACTTTGTATAAAGGAATGAATATAGAAGGTTTTAGGCAAGACGACGCTCAGCTCAGTCTGAACAATTTTCTTCGAGCGCTTTCCCTGGGCAGTATTAGTCGTGTTGCCATCATCCAGAATTAGCGTACCTATTTCTTTTTCAAAAGATCGTTTGGACTATAAAAAGCTTTCAAGCTAATCTTTGCTTTTTTGGCAAATCTGGATTCTAAGTCTCTTTTAGTTTTCCTTTGCAGCGCAACAGCTGAATTTCTGGTCTGTATGTACTGCAGTCTAGATCTGTGGGTACCAGCCCTACAGCTACGGTCACGTCATCTGATAGACATGCGAATAGACTGGCTCTACCAGGGGTGGGTTTTCCTCGCGTTCTCACGGGTTGACGAGGAGCGACGCATTCATGTAGTTGTAAACGGTGTCATCTTTTAATATTCCATCTGATTTCCGCACAATGTTCTTATTCGTCTGTTTCCCAAATTAGATTAATTGCTTTCGTTTGTTCATTCAACAAAAGTTGCGGGAGATCTTCACAAGCTGACTAGAATGCACTAAAGTCCAGTCAAAAATCTTTACGGCGAAGAGTATTCGATCCCCAACTATCTCTTTATGAGACGATAGAACCAAATCCAAATAGGACAGAGTGTCACGAGACCTAAACCTGTAGGTTCCCTGACATGCTTATAAATGGCCCTGACATAAAACCAGTCCAGCTATTACTACGCAGCTGTCTCTGGTGAAGACAATTTGGTACGCTAATCTTATCCCGTGAGATTAAAGTATTCTAACAATTACCAGTGTGTTGCATTGCCGTTTCCGTACTTCCAATATGTCCCTCAGTAATTAATCGTCTAATGGTCAACAGTCTGGGTTCTATAAGCATAAGTTAGTGCCTGTCACGCCCTGACGACAATAAGTATTACCGATGTTGGTTGGATTGTGTGAAAATCAATATGTATCGATGTTTCACTGTGGGGAAGGTCTTCGCTTATCAGAGCATCCATATACTGACAATAAAAGGCGTACTTTGTTGTTGTTGATCATCTGGTTTCAACTATGTTTCGGATATGGCAAGTATATCGACTTGATTTCACTGAGCAGCAAGCTGCAGCTCTAGCCACTTGTTACGTACACTACAAGCATGGGTGTACAGTACACTGGTATTTATATGCTACACACATTTTAATCTATTTTAACTCGGGGTAGGAGCACCCTCGTTGATACCCCGTTTTTTGAGACCGGAACAGTAAATAACCGGTTACACTGTGCTTTCGAACGAGCTTGTACCTACATGATTGCAGGTGTACATAGATTTTCCTTGTTCAGGAGCCTGTTGAGAAGTGATTCGTATTTATTGAAACGTGTTGGAACTTTCGAAAACCAACGGGTTCCATGTTGACTGAAAAA